>JABFQC010003435.1:0-14107 GCA_022817085.1 Psilanteris sp. ZL-2020 | reverse complement strand
TATATATATATATATTTAATTATAATATATAATATAATATCTATAATACAGAAAGTTGAAATTCCAGTCATGCTTATTGTAATAACTTTATCTGCGTGTTTAAATATAATATATAAGTATATATCTTGAGTAAATTATAAATACCATGACCATGTTATAGAAAGCTAAATATAACTTAAACGATGTTCTTCAGTGAATATATGTATGATAAAGATGACTAAAATATAAACACAAGCATGGTTATTAATGTGGGTTGCTAATTAAGATTTCGAAATATGGTTGTAACTAAATTAGTAATTATGTATAATTATAATACTTATATATATATTATTTCAAGTAAAATAATTCGCAATGTGCAAATTTTAGTTACTTTATTATGTTTATTAAATATATAAGTAATACTATAATATAGTAAATAATAATAGTAGAGCTTTCTGGATTAATCGAGATGATTTTAATTGAAAAACTAATATTATCAAATTGTATAAAAATGGAATCAACTACAGAAAATTACATTTGTCTAATTTAATCCCTTTTCACTAAGCATAATACAGTCTATGTACTGACTATCAATACTGGCGTGAGAGATATGATTCAAATCTTATTTATATGTATACTAATATTGTAGTATAAAACATTAATATATATATATAGTACCAAAGATAAATGCCAGATCAATATTGTTAATCGATAAAATTTCAGTATTGAAATTTATTACACTACTAATAAATAAATTATAGTTCTATGCGAAAATTAATTACTAACATTATTAATTCAGTGTCAATGATCGGTAACTAATGCTGTTGTATTCTTTCGATAGTACTAAATTTATTTTATCTATTTATCAAGAAATATTGGATCATTACAGTACTAGTTATCAGTAAAAATTTTATACATTTAATTACTTTTATACACTGAACAAAAATTTGATGTAAACAATTTTTTATATTTTATACTTATTTCAGGATAGCTTTATATCCATAAGGAATATTTTTATTTACAGGAGAGAAATTATTATTTATAGAACATCAATTACTATATTATATTTAAAAAGCAAACTACCCCAGGATTACTATATCTTTACTTTCAGTGTATATTTCGTATTAAAAATAATCAGAATGTACATAATATTACAAATACTAAAATTCTAACATTCGATCATTTAGAAACCATTAATTAATTTCATACTTAGATAAAAAAGCAATTAATATATAAAGACTTTGGAAAAAATACGTGGTACTATTTAAATATAAAAATTTCAGTATATGCATTACAGTTAAAATAACAATAAAAACTATTATTATTATTAGATTAAGTATACATTAACTTCAGAGTAATTCAGTATTTCTACATAAAAATTAACTATATTTTCTTGGGTTAAGTTTTCCCAATCTATACAAAGTATATAATGGTATATAAATATATATATTTTACTCCATTCTGTTATAGTAAAATATTACTGAAATTCTATACCTCCTATCATACATCAAATTAGTAGTAATAATATATAAATACATTATACTAATGTACAGTATTAAAAAATATACCAACTGTAACTTTATACTAAAACATAAATATAACTCTAATATTATAATTACGTAATTAGAATTTTCTACTATTATTGATCTACAATATTATAAACCAGTTTCAATTTTAAACTTAGATAATAAACGATCAAACATGTTTATAATATTAATGTTAAATACAAGTTAAATCAGTACTTAAATTTAGCAATGAAATTATCACATATATTTGTATATATAGTGATGACATTATACACTAATATCATATTCGAATTATTATTATTATTATTATCAAATTACACCTCTATTAAGCTTGTATCGAAAAGTATATGTGAAAATATACATTTCCACTTATTTGCCATGAATTTTCATTCTAAAGCTACAATGAATTAATATTAATTTGGTAACGGCAATGTACTAGATTACAGAAATGTAGTCTACATAATTTTAAAAGTTTCGTCAGTATTCTAGTAGTACAGAAATTTGCAACTTAAATGTTATGTACAAAACTTGTATACGAGTCTTGTGAATTCAGCATTGTTTCGTTATAACTAAGAAACTGTAGCTCTACACAGAAGTATCAATACTATTGACATCGTTACATTACTGGATGAATGTTTTTAAATAATTTTGAGTAATGATCATTATTACAGACAGTCTGCTGAGAACTCTTAATACGAATATAACATTATATAATACAATAAGAAATAGATAATTAATAACATAATTAAAATTTTCATGGATAAAAAATGTATAATATAATGCCATAACTATAAACTAATACAAACAAACTATAAAAAAAAATAAAATAGAAAATTTAAAAAAAAATAAAAATAGAAAATTTATGATATCGTGTATATAGGTATTTTTTAAAACTACTGTATTTTTAAAATGTATGTTTTAATTTATGTTAAAAGAAATGATGTTAAATAATTCTTTGGTTTAATATCGTGTACCATATATATATAGTTTACAATATTACTATAATTTCAAGTTCCGTTTTAACAGAATATAATTGTTATGTCATCGCACAATATATGTATTGTTTTGACTCATCAGTATCTCCTCATTCAATACACTTTCTTTTTATGGTTATACTTCGCTATTAAATGCATCATATCATAGTAACAGATTGACACAATAAATATATTTTAATGCTTGTTTAAATTGTTTCTCTAAAATCATTTCGCTAAATCTATTCATAGTATTATAGCTTCAACTAGCTACACGCATTCAGGTCCACTTCATAGTGCTTTGCAAAGTATAAATAAAATTTATTACTTTTATCGGATATGTGTCAATTTTTTATTTAAAAACGTCAAAAAATCACAGAGTAGTTGCGATTTTTAGTTCAGAGAACCGTTCGTTCAATTTTTTTAACAAGTAAAAATCAAACTGTGCATATTTATAAATTGCTACTCACGATCGGCACTGCTTGACTGAGTAGAAACTCGTATTAATGCACATTTTTTCTATGAAAAATTGCGATAAAATTAAGGCAAATGTCTGAAGCTAGAATTAATTTAACACAAATAAGTGGTCTCTTACGTCAAATTGCTTGGAATAAATATATAAGAACGATTTAACACTGATTAAATACAAAATTTTTCAAACTTTCTTTTTTAATATTATAAAATCGTACTTAAAAATAATTTTTAAGTAAAAATTGTAATTTTTCTAGTTCAAAATAAAAATGAAATTCTTTTTATATAAACGTATGAAATAATAATAATGTTTTTACTCATAGAAAAAATGTTTTAAATACAAATATTCTACGAAATCATTTATTTAATATTTATTTATTTGAAAGAAACGAATTAAAAATGCTGGGAATTTTTTGAAAAAGTATTAAGATAGAAATTTACCTTAAAAAATTAAAGTGAAATTTACACATACATGTATGCATATTTTGATGCAACTTTTTGTTTACGATTAATAATGTATTTTATCATGTAAATTATTTGATATTAAAATAATCTGTAAATTTTAAGCGTATATATTTTCATAATATTCAATGCTTTAATATTATTATTAAACATATAAAAGATAATTATTCTCATTTCATGCAATTCCTGAATTTATTATATTATGTGTATAATTGATATTTAAATTCTTATTAATTTTAACATAGAATATTTGGATAGTTAATAACGGAATGATTATTTTTATGTTCAGATGAAATACACGCGCAACCGTTTTCACGGATATAATAAATAATGCAACATATATAAAATCTTTGATAATTAATAAATGAAATAAAAAAAATTTTAAATTAAAAACGGATAATTATTAATACTGCGAATTTTTCTGTACACCATATTAATTATAGGCATAAACATGTTTAACATTTTAAATTAGAATCAAATTGTAAATAAAACGAAATTTGTAAAACATAATGTTGAAATTCATTAATTTTTAATGTTTCAAATAATACACACAGCAGAAATTTCAAAATTAAAATTTTAATAAAAACTTGTTCCGAAATCGATTTTGTCATGATATTAAATTATTAACTTGAAATGTCAATAATAAACTACGGAATAAATTCAAAATTTAAATATCGAAACAATTTTTACAATTCAACCCTTGCGATATTAATTATAATTACATTACTTAATATTCTCACTGAAGAAGAGAATTTTGTTACCATTTTTGAATTTTTAATTCAAAACCTTTAAAAAACCACAGAATATTCTTTTAGTCGTAAAAAACAAATTAAATAAGTATAAGTCATAAATTCGCAGTACTTATGGAATGAAAGAATAAAAACGTCAGACAATGCACAGACAAATGGCATTTTAATGCCAATTGTAGTGGCAAAGCGTAACCTATCCTATGTGGCCCGGTATCTCGGTCTCATTTGTTAGATGACAATATTTTTTCCATCCTGTATGTAGGACAACGATAATTCCGTCCTACTTCCGGACCCAAAAATACGAAGCAAACACGACTAATAAATCTTTCCAGATTGTCAGTGTTATGTTTATGTCTGTCAAATAACAAAGCGAAGTTATTTATTAATGCCAAAATTGAAAATTGCAATCTATTCTTTATAAATGCGACTTGAAATTGCAATATTCAATGTATGTCAACAAATTTTATAATAATTATTATAAATTTACACGCTTAAAAGGTTACACATAAAAATAACTACTAAAATCAGTATAATCGTACTAATTAATGCTCGCAGTTAAATATTATTGAACAAAAAATATTTAATTTAAATATCCAGAATATTTAATGAATTCTTTAATTAAACGTTTGTTTCGTCTTATATATAATTACAGAACTGAACAATAATTTGTATGTAATTAATTAGCGTTATTAATTATAAAAAAATATTTTCGAATAACTTGATACTCAAACAAATTGCTATTTTATGCACAAATGCTTGATATTCTTCAATTTCAATAGAATATATTTCCGCTTTTTTTGTTTGCAATTTCTGACATTCGATGTAATTAATGAATTTAAATAAATAAACTCGCGCGCACAAAAATTATGACGAAAAATATCGTACGTAAGAAGGATGGAACATGCGCTGCAACTGGTACTGCCAATTTCACGCTCGTGCAATTAACAACATATATAAGTATAATAGTATTTATTTAGCGAATTTAAATGTACAATAAATGGGAATACAGGTACACATTTAGTTCTGTTTTTATAAAACATATAACGAAGTAAATAAAACGAAACGCAGTATTTGTGTTTATATGATTAAATACGTTATTAATTCCGCATACATTTATTCTACATGTCAGTGCGTATACATAAATTCATATATAATAAACATATCGATCCTTCAACTGTTTCAATTTATTGGTCTTCAAAATTGCCGATATGTGTGTGTGCGGCTACACGTATCATATTTTCATAAAAATGCCTAGACAAAAAATACATTAAATAACGCGGCATTTTTCTATCTCGTGCTTTTTCAAACTTTGAATACTTAGCCCATTACTATTGCGCAAATATTGCGAATATTTACCCGCGCATTCGTTTTCCAGACGAATTATTTCAATTTCTAAATTTCGACGTAATCACTTAATCGCTTATAAACCAATCGAATAAGATTTTTATATTCAAAATATAAGCAATTCCCGTGAACACGTTGAAACACTGCGGCCAATCCGTTTTTCTGTTTCGACTTTTGTCGAGTGAAAGAAGTCAACCAATTACCTCGAATGTACGAACGAGACAGAAAAATAAGGGAAAAAAGTGAACGGAAGGAGCCGGCACACGGAAATGGAATGCCGCGTCTCTCGCCGAAGCTCAACTCCTTTGCTTCAAGAGCTTTTTGGCACGCGAATAAAGACCGGATTTTGCAAAAGTGCTCTGCAAGAGGGCGCCACTGTTTTTCTTCGAGCTCACTTTTTTAGTTGCAATGAGTTTCTTTATATTGGCTTGTAAAACGTTTGTACATAAAATATCAATCATAGAATACCCCGATTAAAAATTTAAACAAGTCGTTTGACGAAGAATCACGAGAATTCGTTGGTCATTTGCCATAAATCGTGTGTTTAATTAATTTTGTTGTTTTTTGTACAATTGACAGGCGAAATAAAAACATCCCTTACATTTGCATTATGATAACTTAACGTTTCAAGATAACTTAATTTCATTATATTGATCGACCATTATGTATAAACTAGTATACAAAAAATACTTAAATCACAGATATTTAGTTTATGGACATTAAATCGATATTTGACCAATATTGTATTCACGCAAATTGTTATAGAACAGATGCCGATATTGGACCAAAGTTATCGTATGCTTAATGCAATAATAAAATGTATGTGGGTTTCGCAGTTAAATAATTAAATATGCACACAATTGACAATTCTACAAACAGAGCGTTTATTTATATATACTATAATGCGGCCATTTTGAATTTCGGTTAAAATAATTCTAAAATAAGATTAGTTCTGAAATTGTTCAGTTACAGAATACGTAGAAAAATGGTATACTAAAAATGACTATACATTATGACATTGCAGGGATATGGAAACAAATAATTCAAAAATTACTATACATATTCTATTTAATACAATATATCTTGTAGATAAATTAGTTATATTTTTAAGGCAAATTTTTATAAAGTATAGTAATAACCCATAATGCTAATCATGATATCGTTATAAAGTTATATAAGTACCCAACTAGAAATTTTATATACAAATTCTCTAGTCACTCACGAGATACTAGACAAATTTCTACTAGGGTATGGTGCATTATAATGTAACTTTTCTCTATGTGTAAACAATAACATATGTATTTTTGAAAACATTGACTCGTAGCATAAACAAAACTGACCTTTTGTTGCCATAACAACTTTTTCATTGCCACTAATAACATAACATTGTCGATTTATTATTATTAAATAATTATACATAGTTTTTTATTAAAAACCGAAATATTAGTATTTCTGTATACGATATGCACTACGTTTTTATGGCTTTTAATAAGTCGTGATTTAAAATTAAGTTAAGTACTTTGAATCTATTATTGTTTATACATATTAAAACGTAGTATTTTAAACGGCAAATATTGAAATTAATCACTAGTGAAACTTTGCCATCATTTATTCGTTTAATTAATGTCATTTGTTTATTACGTTAAAGTATCTTAAACTTAATACTAAAACAATCTTAATATTAATACAATTGTAACAGACTGCGCAGAAGGAAATTAGAACGACAAACATTTAATATAAATTAAATTTTGTTGCCAATTACTCCGAATAATGCTAACGATTCTTCGAGAAAAGAAATGTCAACGAACCAACGTTTTAATCCATCCTGCTAGACTTCGGATTTTCTCTTCACTTCATTTATAGTTGATCGTTGCTGGACATAGTTAATTATTAGTGCGCTGATTACAGTTGCGCTATAAATATATGAGACAAGTTAATGAAAGTATTTGAGAAATACGCACACCGTTGACATTACGCAAACTTTTATTCGTCTTGATAAGTTCTTCATGTACGTATCTTAAGTATGTCTAGGCCGGATCAGAAAACGTAAGGGTAATGAAATAAAAACCAGGATAAAGAAATTCTTCTCTGATTATCTGACTCGATGCAAGTAAATCATACATAATTTGAAATGTTGAAAAAAGGATCCGATTATTCACGTAATAAGTATAGTTTTCACCATTAATTAACTTAAAAAAGCTTCTGAATATTATTCGGTTTTTCGATGTTAACCGACGTTTCAATTATTTCGAATGCATTACTTTCTGCATTGCCATTTATTTTATATTTTTGTCTAATTACTTTTAGTCTAATCAAAATGATTACTAATTAAAATTCCAATTTTCTTTCTTCCTCGTATTTATTTTCTCGTCTCCTTCTCGCTTTATTAGTTTCATTATATTCCACTTGCAATTGGAATTATGTGTACTATCATTCCTAAAATATTCATTACCTTGAAATAATTAATTCAATTATATAATTGCAATCAAAGTTCTGATGCTAAATTCAGTGAAATATTTTGATTTGTTTAGAATCCAATAACTATTTAGCCATATATACAGCGAAATTCTGAAAATTAATGTCTTTAATTGACATTAATATTACCGTAACAACGCATTAATTCGTTATCAAATGTAGTGACGACCAAACTTTGTAACTATAATGTATTGTTCTTTTCAGTTTTGACAAATCGAAAAGACAAAATTTCCGTTCATTTCACATCCCTCGCTATACAATCCACCTTTTAAACTTCCCCGTATTCCGGACGTATAAAATATTCGCCTGTATCACTGCAATTTATTTACTTTCAAAAAGCCACAATATTTAGCGGAAGAATCTGAATCAAAACCCGATTCGTAGCGTTTCCTTCATTCGCAAATTATAATCACGAACGAATTGGAAAAGGAAAGGATTTCTCGTTTTAAGCATCCTTAATGCAAGATTTTCATTATCCGCGAACTCCATGCGCCGGGCTGTATAATAAAAAGTTGTGGCAAACCGTGGTATATTACAAAATGGAATTTCGCCGTTGGATTATTATTAAAAACACACAGTTCGCTTCATCGGAAAGCTATTTGCCGACGTCGATAACGTAATTTGGAATGACGTACGTACCGCGAAGACGATGATGCGCCCGATGGGCTCGTACGACGTCTCGCAATAAACTATTTTATTACATCTAGGCGCGATATCGTGATGTGGCGCGATTCGTGTGTGCGTTGTATAATGTATGTACGTGAAACGCACACCGTATGCGGGCGTTCAGCCCCGCTGATATATTATCGCTGCAGTTTGTCGCAAAAGCGTCGGAAAATCGCTTGAATCCCGGCCAGGAGATAACGGCAGGTCGATCAGTCATGTGGTTTTTGGCAAAAACTTATCAATGCCCGATTCCCTAGACGGCGACCCGCGCTAACCGATTTCAGAATTACACAAATTACGGCTGGATTAGTATCGACCGGGGCCGAGCCGAATGAAAGTGCAACCCGTAAGGAGGAAAGAAGCGCCGGAGGAAATAGGCTCTCCAAGAGACGAATGACCTTCCAAGTTCAAATTGGAAATCCTACGGATTTATGATCACGCGACGCTTTTGCCGACCGCCTCACACTTCGGGGAATTAAATACTCACTTGATTATTTCCAGTTCGGATTCGGCGATCATTTTATCGGAGCATCGTTCAATTATCAGCGTCCCTTCGAAACATTACGTTTGCTTGAATCGTGTTCGATGATTATTATCCGGTGCTGAAGGCGTAAATGAACGAAATTTAAACGACGGGTGCTCGGTTGACGGTTTCTGACACATCCGTTGTGAAAAATTGAATGGTTATGCCAAATTTGAAATTTGTTCATTAAAAGATTTCAATTTGACAAACGTTAGATGAGGAAATAGATAGTAAAGGAGTATCTTATGCTAATCATTAACTTAACTATATATAGTTATATACAACTAGATATATTTTATATACAAATTCTCTAGTAACTCACGAGATATTAGACAAATTTCTACTAGGGATATACGCTGTAAAAATAGGTGTTCAATAGGAAAGGATTTTCGAGGATATTTAGAACACTTATAAGTGTCATTTTGAAAAATATCTTAACAAAAGGGAACTATTAAAAAATAATTTTGCACTTAAAAAACTAAATTATAAAGGGGTCCATATAAATGGTAATGGTTTATATTTAACTGATAAAAGTTAATACTTAAATAGTAAGAAGTTATAATTTTGAATGGTGAAACGTTAAATGCTAAACGATACTCTTAAATGGTAATGCTTTTAGAGTTTATAGTCATTTGCTTAGGTAGTCAGGGTGTAATAGATGATGAACCATTATGAGAAACGCCTTTGAAATAAAAATTCTTATCCGGATAAGATGAATTAATATCTGGAAATTTGATCGAGCCCTTATGACGATAAAATTAGGTCTGCCATACTTAGGATGAACTAAGTCAAGTAGTGTTAGGCATTCCACTTATGATGAAAATGTGCTATTCAATTAGTATTCGACAAAAGATAAATGAAGTTGGGGGAAATAATTGTCATCACTTGGATAGATGAAAATTTTAAAAAATTAATTTAATTAGGTTATTTATATATGACATAGGTTATATGAGTAACTGTAAATATAAGCAATTTTTTTTGTTTTTAGTAAAGAAAATGAAAAATTGATGTCCTACTAGATAAAAAATTGTTAGCCACATTACAGTTTCTACAAAAGTTTTACATCAATTCTATTAAAAGCTGCTTCATATGATATGATTAGGGCTTTAATATCCGCATCACACCGATATGACTTAGTTAAATGGCCTATAATGATATTTAAATGGGAATTTGATACTCTAGTCGTAATTAAACGTAAATCGCATTGACATTTTTATGAGGAATGCTTAGAACTATTACATATGATAACATTCTTTGTTTCAGCTTCTAAAAATAAACCTTTTCGCAAGTTAAAGTTGCTGAACTGATTCAGAAAAATTGATAGCATCGTTGTGATTTTATCACAAGTTTTCAACATTTGAACTTGATGATACAATAATAAACTATTTCTTTTCTATACGAACGTACTGTAAAAACATATCGCACACGTTTAAAAATCAATCATGAAAGCGATACTTAAAATCCCAAGAATATAGTTCTCGAAGAATAGTTTCAAAGCACGAAAGGTGTTACACTTTAATAAAATGGTTACATCTGTCTAAGATATTTGTCATATTTCGGATATATCTCTTTATTGTACCTCCGGATGTTCGTAAATTTAATGTCGATAGTTTTTGAAAATAATATATTCTGCTGCATCATCAGCTTGGTTCTATGACGGTATAACTAATTTGAATTATTATTATATAGCGTGATGATTTATTCCCATTCAATATATTAAAGATTTCCGATATGAATTTGAGTATATATAAATCATTTATTATAATATTTGAAAATATGGATGAAAATATATTTGAAACATTAATGTAATTACTCAAGTAGAAATTTCTCAAGTCACTCGCGAGTTACTAGAAATTTTATATACAAATTCTCTATAGTAACTCACGAGATACTAGACAAATTTTACTAGGGTATAAAGTAACAGAAGTATTATTGTATAATTCAACGTAAGTGCTACTTTCATATACAAGATATATATTTAGGTATTGTATATATAAATGAAATATGCTACTTTTTACATACTTTGCATAATTACCTAATAATTTCTACGAATATAAATAACGATTATATTTTGTTATAGAATTGTTGCAAATATGTAAAACTACATGTAAAGTTTGAGATCATTGAAAAAAAAATAATAATAAAATTGACATAACTTTGTTATTGTTTTGCTTTGAGGATTTTTGAAGGACAAGTATTGTATATCAATACTAAAGAAAATGAATCGTGTTACTTGCCTTTATTACATGCAATACTTTAGTTTTTTTGTGTTCTCTAACGTTATCCAACTTACATCCAATTTTGTTTTTCCTTCACCTACACATTAATATACGAATCAAAAATTTAAAATAATAATTAACTTTCACAATCTTAAAGTAAGTCCTTACCTTATTTGTATAATCTATTGTTTGCAAATGTTTCTTTCGGAAAACATTCATGAATTATTTTCGAATTTATTGTAATAAATTAATTGAATTTAAAAATATATAGAAATTTATGCATTGAAAGATGCTCATTTGCATAATTCCATTATAATAGTCGTAACTTATTAGTTCATTTTAGAACACTATGTTAACTGCACTTGGAGCAATGTTACAATTGACACAGTTAAGGTGGTTTTGCTACTACTGTCAGTTTCAGTTTCCGCTTTCGAGTTGATTTCAATTAACTTTAAATAAACATATTCATATCGTAACTTTATTACAATTTTACACAGTATAAATTTATAATTATTCATTTATTCGTATCAAATTTCTATTATCAAATGTCTTTTTTCTCTTTTTTTCACTATTCGAATCTTCAGACGTCGAAATTTCATTGCTTCCATTAGATTATTTTACATTTCAAATTTTCACTGGATTTCGATTACGTTTATTTTTTCGCCACGCTTCAAGCCCGCTTCTGAATTACTCATATAAAATATCAACATTTTTTGACCAAAGTTTCTGGTTCGTTGATTGCGTGTGCTATTTAAGAGCAGACATCTGAGGATTTCCTATATGATGCCATTTGAATAAACAGATTTGTCACATGTGTAAAGTTAGTGAATACATAATGACCGTGTATCCTAATAACAGGAATTCAGACATTCCCACTAGGCATCCAACGCTATTTTGAATATTGTGAATTATTGAAGCTTGAATGTCGACCATGTGTGCTTGCGCTGCCGCGAATAGATAAGTGATTTCGGTAGAGTGGAGGCGTTGTATTGTAGGCCAAAGCAGTTTTAACGCTTTTCCAATGAAAATTATTGTTTCCGAGAATAACGTACAAAATTAGACGATTAATTCAGTCGTCGTAAATTGTATATACTTATCGCGTTGCACACATCAGTCGGCTATTGTCGGTGTTTCTTCGTTCGATCATTAATCCTTAATTGGTCGCGCGATCAGTTTAAACGCTTGGTGTAGATATATAACAAAATCACGGAGAGAAACATTTTAACCTAAATTATAATTTAAATAAAAAAACATCAACGGATACTTTTGAGCTTTATTTAATATTATTTATTACTTTATTTATTACTTATCCAAAAATTGCAGTAAAAATGTAGCGGTAATATAATAAAATATGACATAACATAAATATAAATACTTTCAATGTAAACATAAAAGTTATTAAGTGTAAATAAAAACGCGATCAAAATAAATATAATAAAATTTAATGTAAACATACGGTTTGTTATGTAAATATAAGTATTTTCAAAATAAACATAAAGATTTTTTATGCAAGCAAGCATTCACCTATATTATAATACATATATGTTTTATTTATTCTAAATTTACGTACATCTTTTGTGTTATAAGCGGGAGTTAATCTTTCACCGAATTAGGCCACCCGGTATATATAAATAAATCAACGAAAATTAAGAAAAAATCGTAGCAGACAGCAACAAACATTCAAGATATTCGATCGGTGTGAGATAACATTAGTCCAAACTTTAACTAATGCAATAGAAATAACTTTAGCGTTCTTTGTTCTTGAACAGTAGGCTTCTGTCAGCGAAACGTGTGGATACCACGCGACATACTTTGCAATCAAATTTTAGGGAGACGGCGCCAACAAATGCGAAATGATTCCGGGAATATTTTATTTCGACGAAGCTACGGTTTTTCGCAACGGAAATGCTCCAACAGTACATACTTTTCAATATTTACGGTTTCCGCTGACTTTACATATATTTCTTCGGAGTTAAAAACTGAAACGCCTTTAAAGTTCAAGCAACTCTAACTTTTTCTCTCATGGCGCAGCTAATTTAAATATTATTAAAGCTATCGGGAAGTTTGCGCACTTACTTTAAATGCATTTAATATAAAATTGTACTTAAACTTAGAAATGCAAACACAAATATATATACACTGACTAGAAACAGAAAGTAGAATTAAAAAAAATAACCGGAATACATACAATTTTGTCAAATTATAGCGGAATTTAAATTGCTCCAACTTCCAGAATGTAAAATGAATTTGGATGCAGTTTTAATCGTCTTGTATGAGAAAGTGTTTTTCTTCTATATAATAATAATTTCTCTATTTTACCTCTATCTCCATTTTAAGTATGGATATTTTAATTTGTATTGGATTATACATCTAATTTTTAAGAATAACTATTAATAAAAATAAAAATTATAAATATAATATATGATATAATAGTTTACTATTCAAAGTATATGGTATTTAATAAAAATCAATCAAAATGATGTTGAAAATCTGAAATATATTTATCTTTTATAGTACAGTAATAGTCTCTCTCTCTATATATATATATATATATATATTAAATAATATATGAAGACATATGACGTGAAATATAAAATCCATTAGATTGCATACAAGACGTTCAGACTATCACAACTTGCTATAATGATATTTATCCAATCTTGTAATATTCTTGTCAAAAATCCGTACCTACGAACTGTCAGTCCTGAGGTCAAGGATGAAC
>JABFQC010003434.1:0-14107 GCA_022817085.1 Psilanteris sp. ZL-2020 | reverse complement strand
GATAGAAGCAGATCCAGGACTATCGGACTATGAAAACGCTTGTCGACAAGCTTTGTCAAATAATTGGATGGATGTCATAAGGAAAACCCCTGAAGAGCCTTGGTCTACCATCATTCATTCAGATTTTTGGGTGAACAATTTCCTTTTCCATAAGGACGCTAATAATAAAGTGGACAGCATCAAATTCGTAGATTTTCAAAACTACTTATTCTTGAGTCCGTTACAAGAATTAGTTTTTCTCTTAGGAATAAGTTTGAATATTGATGTAGAGAAAAATCATTTTCAGGAACTTGTTGACCTTTATTATCAGGAATTTATTTATTGGCTGGAAAGAATGAAGTGTGATATCACACCCTTTTCTAGAGATAATTTTGATCGACAACTTGCTCACGATGGCAAAATAGAATTTATGCACTGTACTTTTATGTTAAAAATACTTACAACAGAAGTCGATCGAGACACAGACTCGAGTCAAATTAAAGATCTTATGCTAATGCAAGGCAATGGACGTTATATGGAGAGATTGGGAGTACTGATTAGATCATTTGTAAAAAGAGGTTGGATTTAAAGAAAATTTTGATATTGTACAAGTTTTAATTTGTTTTTTCTGTTAAAACAATATAAAGTTTGTTTCAAATAATTTTAAATGGACAATGCAAAACTAAAATGTAGTTTAGAAAGCCTTAATTTGACTTATTAGTATATATTCGTAGATATATACTCTAATTAAACATACTTATGCATTGCAAAACAATCATTATTGTACAAAAATAATTATGAAGACATTAGGCATTATCATTTTTATTCGATTAACGTAGTATATTCAAATTTATATTATTTGACACAACCGCACTTTTAAATTTTTTTTTACATTTTTTGTCGAGATTTAATTACTCCAAACCATAATTATTTACTAAATACAATAAGTTTTCAATACGTAAATAATTTCTTAACATATCTCTCTTTTGTAATGGTGTTTTGTTTGTTCCATTGTATAAAGTGTAACAAATTTGTAAATAAAATTTTACCAACAGAACAAATATATATTTTACAGCAATGATTTAAAATATAATTAATTTATTTTCATTCCTCCTCAAATAAAACACCAGGTAATTAAGGAAAAAATAAACTCTATAGATTAAAACGTTTATTCCAAACCAAAACTTATAACTACATTTCTAAATAACAATACTTACACCTGAAAGTTCAAGCATTACAATAAAATCATTTTTTTAGTTAAAACAATTATTAAGTTGATTTAATGCTTAACTAAAATATTTAAAATTAATTAAATATTTGAATATACGACAAAGAGAGCGACGGAGCGATCGAGATTATCAACAATTTCTCGAATACTCGTCGTTCCATGAACGTGATAAAACACGACGCGCATATCCCACCCTAAATATTTCAGTAATATAAAACACTAACAATGAGCAAATCCTCCATCCGTTTTTCCTGTCGCGTAAACAACGACGCATCGACAAAAGACGTTTTGTCGGATAGCAAGCAACGATAAAACATTTGCAAAATTCACGATTAGAAGCTCTAGAAAGAATTGCACCAACTCTTACAGAGTTTAGTGCCTCCGACGACTGAGGAAAAATTAGATCACGACCAGCACAACAACGATTCAGTATTTCGTGCTACCTCCCCCACACGTTCCATTACAAAAAAAAAAGTATTTCAACTCAGAACCTATATCGGCTATTATCGGGTTAAATGCAGAGATGGGTCAGAAGGAACTGCCAACCTTCCAATAAATGAAACCCGTATATACAACATACTCAAATCTTTGATTATCAGAGTAAAGGAAGTTGTGTCAGCTTTGTCCCTCAAATTTATAGCCCTATCCAACAAAGAGCTATCTATTGAGCAAAAGCATTTTAATAATGCTGAAATGACCATTACAAAAGGAGGCACTCTCAAAATCAGTGTCTTTCATGGCACTTGGAATACAATTTTTTCCTCAGTTATCCCAACTTAGGGTCACCATATAATTTATTACCTGGTTATACGAATCATTTTAAAGGAAAATAATTTAAATTACATGTTGACCGAATGCTTTTTGACTAACGACAGAACCAAAAATAATTAAACTAAGTCACATTAAACATTCGCGTCTTAACCCAAGTTTTATCACGCTGACAGCTTTCTGCGTAAGAAATATTCTAATAAATTATTCTAAATAAAAAATATAAACATTAAGAAAAGTTATGAACATGTTCACGATTATAAAATAAAATGTAATACTTGAAGCTTTCAGGTGTGTTGTTTGAGATTAAAATGCAGGTAAATGAATGTTCCGGCAGAAATGTGAAAGAAAAAGAATGTATTTTGGTATAATTTACATTTTGTTTTTATGTATTAAAAAATACTATGACAAAAAATCCAGAAACCTAATTTACTTAAACGTATGTGCTATTTTGAGATGTAAAAGAATCATGTAATAAATATATCTGCCTGTTTAGTAAAATATACATTTAGTGAAAACTTTAGTCTGCCTGTGCTTGTAATATGATAATTAATGAACCTCCGTTGTTTCCATTGTCTTTATTTTATTATTATAATTATTAATTTGTATCGCTTACTTCTCGAGTAAATAGGACATGCGATTTGCTAACGTATTTGAAACACTCGTGATAAGCTCTCCGCAGATTCGGCAGCACAATAATTCTTAGTTTATTTAAAAGGCATTTCGTAAAGCACGCGTTGCCATCGCGTAAACAATTCTTAATTTGTCCATTTATTGCAACTCTAGTTTGTCCATTCTTAGTTGTATTACCTCCATTAGTAGTATTTAAGAGGTTCCTTGCTTAAATAAATGAAAATAAATGAACAATTTTCATGAATCGAATTTCATTCAAAACAGAGTGAACAATTAATTTATAAAATGCACCAACTCTTGCACTGAGTTTTAACTTTTCAAGAGTATTTTCCCTGATTAGCCCAAAAGTATACATTGCACAGAGCCAGTCTTTTTTAATTTCATTATAAAGTGAATTTACTGTTTTCAAATAAAGTTATTACATTGATAAATTAGTTCATAATTTTAGTTACAAATTAAACAATTTAGTTCCTTAATAATTATATCCTGATATAATTTATATTATTTATTTGATAAATAATACTTTTAATTGCAAGACTTTGCAAAATAAAATCTAAAAATACCAAAATACTAGTTAAAAAAAAATTATACTATTTGTTGTAAATATCAACGTCGATCAAGAGAATTTCTGATTTGAACACAATTGACAAAATACTAGTATCGTTTTACGATTAAAGGCTCTCGAAGACATTTGGTATTTACGCGCAACTCCATCATTAATGACGATATGTGTATAATGTAGGGCTTGTTTGTAAAAGAATCGTTGTATGGTACATATCTAATAATGGCAATTATTTAGGGACGTACCCTAAATTTGTCCATATATGGACAGTTGTCTAACTAAATTTCGATAGTTTGCACAGACCTAATTATTTATTGGACTAAATTGGACGTCTATCAGTTGGCATATTTTCATTCCGAATTATCCTGGTGTTGCTTTTCTCTTACTATCCTTCAGTGTTGCACTTGATTATTATAAGCAATAGAAAAATCATTCCTTTTTTAATGATTCAAGTTGAATATTTTGTTACAGTAAAAGCGAAGATTCTAGAAGCTATTTGGGGTTGTTCAACAATAAAACTAAAATATAATACAGGACATTAAACATTGTAATAAACGTTATTTTTTGTTATCGAAACTTTACTGTTTAAGTATGACATTGTAAAAGTTTATATTCTAACGAAAAAAAAGTTAATCAATTCTCGATGCTGATAATTAACGGTGCCAATGAAAATTGCTTTTTGTAATTTATATAATGATCTTAATATAAATAAATAAATAAATAAATAATATTCTGATTTGTTATTCAACACGATTCCCTGAGAAAATGACACGTGAAGTATTGGTTTAAAAAAACTAATCATTTTAAAATATTAGTAGAGCGAGAAACAATGTGTCGTTTTCTTAGTGCAATCATGTTGCCATTCTTCTATGTAATTTGTTTCTTCTCCTTGTTATTTCTTAGATAAACGTATATTGAGACGTGCAAAGATCGAATCCAATTTCGGCACTCCGAATCACATTTAAAGCTGCTGGAATGTGCTGGTAAAACAAGAAAAGTTCGAACGAAGTTGGACGTCGATCAATGTTTCAGATTTGAGAAACGCTGTTGAGTCCTGGAACGTATCGAGTATATGCTTTCAAAACCCATCAACCATTAGTCCTGAAATTCAGTTATTGCGCCCGCACGGGCCGTATTCTTTCCTGTAACATAAGAAAATCGGATCTTCTAGCAACTATCATGAAGTAATTTATAAAACTTTTCTTATTTGAATAATTTTATATTTTCATTGTAAATCGATTGACTTAATAATTATTGGTTTAAACAATGAATGGTTTCAATGTTATGTTAGAAATTGTTTTATTTTAAAGAATGTTAAATGTCCGCCGGATGAGTGACTTGATTGTCATTTTAGATTTTTAATTAAAACTAACAAATGAAAATGATTTAGTTATGCGTAAATTAAAAACACTCTGTGTTATGATATCAATGATCCAAGTAGTAGTTTTAATAGTGTTAAACATAAATGCAGTACAATGTTTATTACTTGGTTTGATTCAAAAGTGATTTAATTCATGTTCAGATTTGTATTCCATAATCAATTTAAAGAAAAACAAATATGATACAAAATATGTTACGTTTCAAGTACGCAATAAATAAATATATCAATTAATATTGCTGAAAACACGTCTTATATCCTGTTATTTCAAACAAAGACATTAGATTGCTACTATTTTAGAATCAAAATGGGATGATACGTGTGGTATACAACATTGCTATCACTTTTGAATAATCGTCCATAAAAAAGAAAACTTATTTAAGCAAACACTATTCTAATGTTTTTATGTCAACATAACTACAAAACACAAACAGCAGAACCAATCAAGCAAATGCATTACAACACATAAATACACATAAGTATATATATTTATATATGTATATGTAAATCACATAATAACAATTACATCAACATATAATATTAGCTGTAACTAAAGGTCTCTGTGAGAATATAAAATTCTATGACGGTCATGTATACAATACAGTCATAAACATAAAAGTTATGTTACAGTTTTGGAATTATAAATAATAATGTCGATAAAAATAATGATATTAATAATAATAACAATAACATGAAGTAATATAAAATGAGCAGAACTGAAACATAATTATAACAAATTATAAAATGAAAATAAAAAATTAGGAAACATAAATAAAATAAATAAAACGTGTTAAAGGTTTTCGTACGCACCTGTTGCTTTCTACCAACTTGGGTCTCATCTTCATCGGGATCACTTTAACGTCCGCCAAAATCCATCGTATCACTTACAACGAAAAGCGAAAAGAACGACAACGCAGATGTTTGTCCAAAGTGACACTAAGTAGTGATGTTAAACACAACATTGCGTGCGAGGTATATTAATCTACGCCGCATTTACATCTCTTTTTCTTCTTCGTGCACAAAATGAATAAAATAAAATAACTAATAAGACCTTTTAATAACTACACCTATCAACAGCTACACAAAATCTACTCTTTTAGATACAAATTCTTTATACAACATTGGTGATGAAATAAATGAATAATTATTAAGTACAAAATTCAAACATTTCAAGGAAGGTTCAACATTAGAAAGTTAAAATATTTGTTAAAAAATGAAAAATGTTAAGAGCGAAGGATATAGAAAAATTCCCAGAATAGAGATAACATTTGAATTAATGTCAAGAAGTGAATTTAAATTTAGTTATTTTATGTTAAATTTTTTTGTCAACTTATTCAATTATTTAAAACTGTATATATGTATTTGTTGAAGTAGAAAATTCAGATTGTGAATCAATAAAAGGTCTTTCAGAGATATTAAACTTGGCGTTGTGTCAAAGCAGATAATCCACGTAGAACTGATTTAAATCTTACACAAGTTTTATAATAAACCACAACAAAAGCAAACATCAGAAACGCGTTCGTTGAAAAAGTGGAAGGATTAATGTATAATCTTGGAATCGAGGATTAACTTTTATGAAACATTTGTAATTTGATTGGTTTTCAATGAACACTAAACGTTCATTTTACTAACGAATTAATGGTTGATTTTAATAAACTTATGATTGTACAAATATATTATTTATTACTTGATTTGTACAATATAAATATTTCTTAATTTAATATCTTCTCTCATCGTGATTTTTTGTCTAAATTTAAACGCAGCAATCAGTAAAATTCATGAGATTCTTTAAAATAGTATATACTATGTTTCTAAAGAAACTTCTAAATAACATTAAACTAATGCAAAATCTATCCAAAGGCTCAAGAGGTTTCCAACATTCAACAATCAATTACTGCAAGTTACATTTTGATTAAGTGCAATTTTGCAATTAAATAAGTTACCTTAAAGTAATTAATTTTATTAACAAATATACACATATTAAAAATAAATAAAATTGTGTGTTACTAACATTTTTTATCTTTCAAAGTAGAACCTCCCTTCAAGAAGTTTTTATAATGCAGGTGAATTGTTTATTAGAAAATAATTTATTGAAATTTTCAAGGCACTTAATGTCGCTTTCATACACACATTTTTGCCTTAATTGTAATTTACTTTAATTAAATTAACAAATCCCACAGTAATTGAATACAAACTGCGCTAAACATGTTATCTAGACTGGAGAATATTATTTTCGATGTCGCCGTTGTTTTAATATAAAAATGATACATTTACTTTCTCGAAACTAGATAACTCAACGGAAAACATTATTTAAATGCCTCGAACAGTAGTAACATCAATATAACTTTGCCATAACTTTATAAGTTATTTTACAATATAACTATTTTTTTATTTGAGTTGATAAAACTCTTTACATATCTTATAACGCATTTTATGTAATCCTAATTTGAGCGAGAACTTTTAATCATTTTTTCATTCTTGCAATAAAATGCAGTAGAAAGATTTGCAGAAGTGTTTAATTTTAACAATTAAACTAGAAAAACCAAATGATTAATTATTTCATAGTTATTAATAGCCTACAATTTTATAATATTAATTTTATATTCACTTAGTAAACAAAAAATCAGTTCCTACGTTAAAGCAAAAAATCATCATTTTTCAAAACCCTGGAATTTTGTTAATGTTAATAAAATAACACAAAACGTTTTAAACCTTGTTATTTAAACTTTTGACTTAAAGTGACCTGGTCGATTTCATTTTACACTGAAAAACAATCATTGTAAAATTAAGTGAGAAATAACAAAATAAAAATTAAGTTGACCAAATGTACATTAAAATCAAAAGTTTCAATATCAAGGATTAATATTGTGTAAAATCTATTAATGGTTCAGGATTTTTAAAAATGTCAGTTTTTTGCTTCGACGTGGTGTTGACTTTTATGTCGAGTGTATTATATCGAAGAATAAAAAGAAAATATTCACGACAAGAAGAAATTTAACGATGAAAAAACGTTTCCGAAATTTCTTAATGCTGAAGTCGGTAACATTAATAAATTATGCGTTCATACGAGACATCAATGTTTGTATGTACATAGAATCACAGTAATAGTCGTGAATAAAATCACCGATTAGATTTCAATTAAAATAAAAACATGCAAAAATAATTATTTATATTTTAATAAATTATTAATACGTTAAAATTAAAATAAAATTTAATAAACTTATTTGTTTTTAACTTTTGTGCATCTTAAGTATCGACATTCACAGTACATTTATTTAAACTAAGAGACAAATTTGTACTTGACTTAAAGCAGTAAAATAACAATAAAATAACAATCATATTTTTAAATTTAAATGTAAAATAAATCATAATAAGGAAAAACATATTATATGTTTATATATCTTTTAACATTATCGAAGTTTATTAAACTAAAATATATAAATATTTCATTTTAATACAAAATATGTGTTTTTGACAGTGTATAAAGTTATTAAATTCAGAAGATATTCTTTTGTATTCATTATAGATGTAAAACCTATCTTATCCAACTTCAAAGTAGATAGTCTGGAATAATAACGGTTCTTTTATACACATAATATATATTTATTGAAGTTAATAAAATTATTAAAATGAATTGCTGATATTATTTTTATCATCAAAGACGCTATCAATTCAACATTACTTTTGCGAATTTAAAAAGTGACTAATATCAATATTTATGTAACAATTTTTCTGTTTCTAATACTTTATAAAGAGAAAATAAAATAAAAAAAGTATGTTTAAAAATAGACATTGCATGGCATTATATATTATTCGTTTACTATAATTTTTACATATATACATTTAAAAACAAATTCAAACTTTAGAAGAAATAATTTAACAATAACAGTTTTATAATATTAAGGTTTTATCATAGTATACTTTATAACTTTCAAAATATAATTAAAACTATAATAATTAAAAATATTA
This sequence comes from Psilanteris sp. ZL-2020, assembly GCA_022817085.1. Taxonomy (NCBI): domain Eukaryota; kingdom Metazoa; phylum Arthropoda; class Insecta; order Hymenoptera; family Scelionidae; genus Psilanteris; species Psilanteris sp. ZL-2020. Next base: position 5,590 of record JABFQC010003434.1, on the reverse strand, counting down.
TGTCATGATATTTAATCTTAAAAAAACATACATAATATAAATGTCAAATAAATATATATAAGTAAATTGAATCATTTTATTGCTTTAAGAAATTTCAACTATTATTTACTTAAGTTTGAATATGCATTGAAGTTTAAAAATCCATTTTCTAGTCTCTTAAGTTCTGTATAAAAAATAAATATTTTAAAAATAGTTTTATAAACATTGAAATACCAAAAACATATATTTTTAATATACTATCAAACAAATGTATACGCTTATTTATCAAGTTGAAAAGAAATGCAAGAAAATTTCTCTGTTTAAATGTATAGTTTAATACAACATATATTATTTTTTCGGAAATTACATTTATAAAATGACATAAGCGAAAAAATTTAATATATTAAACATTTTAATTAATTAAAGTTTAAAAGTTGGACTAAACTATTAATAATTTTATAAAATTAAGCATTAAAATAACTGAATAAAGGGGCATTCCATCATATACTTAGCTAAATTTGTTGATATTAAATCTAAATACAGCTATTTCATCTAAACAGGCATTTAGCTATAAAAATGCTTTTTCAAAAAATGCAAACAACTAAAGTCTGTACAAATTTGTCTCCGTCGATAACAACGACGTTTTATGCTCAATTGGCGGATAAAAACGATAAACAGTTGTCCGAAGTGAAAGAGCCGCGCAACGGTCAAAGCGCACCAAATGATTCCGTGCCTTTGAAGTGCGTATTTCGCGAAGTCAGCAATCAAATGGCTATGTGTTCGAGTTAATGCCAAATACGTGAAAAATCTTGTTTTTAATACCGGCCCTGTTTGGGTGTTGTGCATCGGTTGTCGGAGTTGCTCGGGCCGGCATCTGATCGTGCGAATCCGTGAATGGATAACAAAACAAGAAAAAGAAGAAAAAGAAATAGTACACGACATATCTAATTGTGTACTACAGGCATGCTAATTAAAGGTGCACCATCAAAAGGAAATCGATAGTATGAAAATAATGAAAAACAAAAAAATAGAGAAAAAAAAATAAAATAAAAAAGGAAAAAAGAAGAAGTTAAAAAAAGGAGAAAGTTTTGAATTAAAAAGGGATAAAATTATAATAGTAGGTTGTCTGTCATCTAACGTAATAAGATTTTTCGTGTGAAATTGACAACGCGTCCGACGCGACTCACCTCATCGGGCTGCTCATGTTCGCTGTTCGCCAGACTGGATTTGGAACCTCGGCGGTTCTCATCGTTGGCTTGTCGTACGAGGTCCATCGCCTGTGCAAATTAATGCTTATACAATTTGTTCGTGTTTGGTTACCTGAAAGCCTGTCTTTGGCTCTTTTTTAACATTGGTTGTATTTCATAACTTTTTATATATTCAATAAAAATCTATTACGCGTATGCAATGTATATAATTTATTTAATCTTTAATCAAACTAGTAATTAATTATTATATTAAGCATAATATATGTCTTTTTCGTGACAATTAGGAAAAGAAATACTGAATTAATATTCTCTTTGTGTCTATTGGTCATGAAAAATGATTTATAAATTATCTAACATATTTTTTTCGCAACTTTGTATAAAATTTAAAATTATTAATAATTCTTAACGTACTAATTACATTATTATTACCATTAAAATGTACATTAAGGCAAGCTTTATTATAAGTGTAATTATTATTATAAAATAATTTACTAATAAATAATTTATCAAAATGAAAGGTTGATTTTGTTTGTGTATAACATTCCTATTATTTGAGAGTATACTTTAACTGAAATTCAAGATTCATAGATAAATTTAATTCTACTTTATTCCATGTTATGACGATAATATTTAATAGAATAAACTTCCGATTGCACCATGTTGAATAGTGAAATTGTTTCTCGTCAATTGAAATCAATTTCCCCTTGTTATTAATATACTACACTTCAGTTATAACAATTGAGACCCCATGCATTTTAAAAGTGAACTTCCGAAGAATGTTTAAGTTTAAAGTATAGTAACTTTATTAATAATATCAATTAAATCTAATATGGTAAATTACAGAATATATACCATAGGTGGCGCAAACAATCAGTCCTCTATCAAAAATTGATCTAACTAATTTACAAAATATATAAGGGAAAATAGTTAAAATTCATTTTAAAGGCAATGCATATTACGCCCTTTCGCGTACCAGTAAAAAGCACATTAATAAAACGAACATTTAAACCAATATATACATATCATAACGTATGTCTACGAGTGTGTATTCATGCGTGTTAAAATACATTTTTATTCAAAATAAAAAATAAATAAAAATCAATTAATGCGAATGTAGATAAGTGTAATTTACAAAGAACTAACTTTCTATGTAAAAATGATTACATTTTTCGTTGAATGTATGCTAGATTGGACGATTACTCACCTGCTGAACGTGTTGCTTGTAAAAACAATTTAAGTCTGTCAACATTATTTTTTTAAATATTTTTTAAAATATTTTATTTTTCTACGATTTTATATGTATTAATAAAACGTTCAGAAATATTTGTGTGATTTTAGTGAACTTAACTGACTTCATACACTTAAGTTAATTTATAAGTGAGTTAATTTATAAATTATATAATTGTAAAAAGGTCAGCGTATTTATATATTTATATTAATAATGTACAATTTACAAATGATTAAATAATTACCTCTTTCTTAGACCTTAATGCACAATCATCAAGTGTATCAGCAGCTTCGTACTTTCCTTGTCTTCGATATAGGGCACCTAGGTTTTTTAGCGTCGTCGTCACAGTTGGCGAATCAACTTTCGCCGCTTTATGCCAACCACCGTATTCCCCATAAGGAGCATTTTCTTTATTTCTGTGTTTATTCTCTTCCCTTTCTTCCGCAACCTTGATATTAAAATTTTAAATTCATTAGTTAACAAATAATTTTTAATTAGTTTTACAAAACATACAAGTGAAATTGTATATATTGTATTTCTTAATAAATATTTAAAAAAAGAATATTTTAAATATGCAAATTACGTAAAGTAATCTTTTACATACTATTATATTGAATTAATGACTTCTAATAAATCAGAATGTAAATATAATAAATGTGTTTGTCATTTGCTATTAACATTAATAAACAAAATTATTACAAACCTGCCAAATTGGTTTGTTATCTCCATCAATTGCTCCAAATTCTTTTTCGTGTGCCCTAGTCAATACTTGTTTATAAAGAACTTCCGCATTTTTATATTTTCCCTGTTTCAAATAACATGAAGCTAAATTATTTTTAGTTTTTGCAACATTAGGATCATCTGGACCCAATTTTTCTTCATAAATTTCAAGTGCTCTCTGGTAATAACGTTCAACTTCTTCATATTTGCCCTGGTTTTGACACAAAAGGGCTAAATTATTAAGTTGTTTAGCAACATCTGGGTGATCACGTCCTAATACTTTTTCTCGAATTTCAAGCGCCCTTTTACAAAGTGGTTCGGCATCTCGGTATTTGCCTCGTTTGCCATACAAAACAGCTAGATTATTTAAAGTTGCAGCAACTGCCGGATGATTTTCACCGAGTGTTTTTTCACGAATACAGAGAGCATCATTCAATAGGTTTGCCGCTTCCTTGTATTTGTTCTGATCACGATAAACAAGTGCAAGAATATTAAGCATTGTCGCAACATCTGGATGATCATGTCCTGAAGTTTTTTCAAGATCTTCAAGCGCTTGTTTACACAATGGCACAGCCACTTCGTAACGGCCCTGACTTGCGTATTGGATCACCAGATTATGCAGCGTACGCAGACGCGCTGGAATTTCGTAGCCTGCATTCACTTGTTGTGCGAATTGTGATGGCGGAGTTGGGGATATTGCTATAAATTAAAACAACATATTGTTACAAAGTAGTTTGATCAATACAGCATGTTTCTCAAAGAGGTAGTGGTACTATTTTTATAAGACTTGTTAAAAACAAATAAAATTGAGTATTTTTCTATGTCGTTTTATTAAGAAGTTTTCATTAAAATTTTCTACAATATGAAATAAGATAGATATTTTGTGCAATAATAAAGCAGGAGAAAGTTAGAAAATAAATAAATAGATTTAGAAAATAGACACTATTTAATTTTATATTAAAATTACTTTATTATATGTTTATTACAAAATAAAGACATTCTTTAAGGTAATAGTTGAAATATGTAATATTGCTAGGAGCAAAGTTAGTTTTTTTGTTATTGGTATTGGTATAATATAACAGTAATTTTACTACATTTATTATTAACCGAAGTAAAATAAATTAATAATATAATATTAACGAACATTTGAAAAATCTTAATCCTCACCCCCACCACAGCAACCTCTAAGAAGACGAATTTGGAGGATATATTAGTGACTTAGGGATGTAAAAGTGTAATTGGACATTGAAATGACAGGAACAATATTTGCAGTGTGTAAATGGGAGAATGTGAGATTTTAATTAAAACTATTAACATAACTAGTTAATAATGTTCTAACATTTATTTATTTTATATATTAAATATATATTATATATATATAAACATTATTAAAATAACGACCAATAATTGTTTATTAGAAATAAATGAATTATAATATTTTTATTTCCTTTTCACAAAAACAAAAAAAAACATTACTTTCTTTAATTTTAAATTAAAAATATTTGTTAACTTTATTAGAAAATTTTTTTTAATATTACATTTAATTATATTAATTAATTAAAAATTCACTCATCTATTGAAATCGTAAGTAATCCGTTTATTTTACATTAAATACATTTCCAATTGTATTTCATGAATAATTCTTGCTAAATTTAATCCGTCTCTTACCCGTATATTTCAATCATAAAGAATTTCAATTATTTTTAATGCATTTTACCAAAGCTTCAAATTCCAATAGTTGATGTTATCTTCACTTTTTCATGCCCATTATGCTAATAGTGTGCAGTGTCTTGTATAAGTGACTGGAAACTAGAACTAGAACTAGAACTAGAAATAAATATTATGTATATGACTTATTTAACGTACACTTACTATTTCGCTCATCTACTTCGTCATCGGGAAATAAATCAACCACAGGGTCATCTTTTGGTTTGTCTTTAGCGTTTTCGTCTTCAGCAGGCGGATCTGGATCATATTGCCTTATACTGGCCATAAAATCTATGTGCTTTTTTTCTTCTTCTAATTGTGCCACCTAGCAACAAAAAAAATAACAATGTGTAAATAAGAATTAATTTTATAATCTAAATTTAAATTAATTTTAAACATTCTAATTTAAAGATTATGCATTACAAATTATTTGCATTATTTTTAATAAAATTAATTACCGCTTGTTCACTCGCTTGTAACTTTTGTTGGGTCCCAGCTAATTCATCTCTGAGCCATGCATTCTCTTGGCACAACCTTTTGACTTGAACTCTTAATTTCTGTTTCTCAGCTTCTATCATTTGCAAATGACTTGCGAGTGACATCATCACCTTTGCTTCCCCTAGACCTATATTTAAAGTGAAAAATATTTACATATTAATGACATATTTGTAATATAGGACAATTTTGTATAATTAAGTACAAATTTTAAATAAAATTACATATCTTATAATATAATATAATATAATAT
>JABFQC010003433.1:0-14109 GCA_022817085.1 Psilanteris sp. ZL-2020 | reverse complement strand
AACAGTTTTTTAATAGTATACTTTGGAAAAATTAGTTTCGTAATCAAAGTTTAAATTATTTAATATTTTTTGATGTTGAAATTTATATTTAAGCAAGAACGTTCAAATTAAGTTTTTCATAAAAATTCATATTAGTATTGATAAGGATGGTTTATTTTACTCTATTAATTTTGTTGCTATGATTTAATTTTATTAACATTTTTTATTCTTGACTAACCTCATCATCCTCATTGTAATGATGCAATAAGTAATCATCTATTTAATATTAAATAAATATATTCAATTATAACAGTATTGATTTTGTTGCTGATACTTTATTTTTTATTTTATAGAATTTGACTGTGTTTTTAAACATAATCACAAATGTTTTTTTGATGATGGTAGATTTTCTGATATTGTCATTAAATCCAATAATTATACTATTAAAGGACACAAAGCTATATTATTAGAATCAAATTGTAAATTTACATTCACGGAACATGATTCTTCCATAGTAATTGAAAATACAAATTTGGAAATAGTTCAAATATTTTTTAAATATGTTTACAGTTCAATACTGGATTATGATAAAATAACAATAGAACTACTAAAGTTGTCTAAAGAATATTGTTGTAAATCATTAAATATTATTTGTCAATTAAAATTACTTAATATTCTAAGTATACAAAATGCATATGATATACACATTGCAGTTGAAAAATATGGAATATTTCAAGACTGGAACTTACACAATTTCATTTTATATTTTATAAAAAGTAATTTTATAGAAATAAAGGAACATGAATTGAATAATTTTAACAACGCTCGTGATTTTGACTTATTGGTAAAAGCTATATATGAATTTGGTAAGTGTTACAAAAAATTTATCAATGTATATGTTAAAATTTGAACATACTGTTTTTTTAAATATTTAAGGAAAAGAAAACAAATAATATATACATATCATGTCATATGATCTGGTGCTTATTTGCATGGGGAATATACAGGGAAAGAACTTCGCTTTACCTACTATTTTAATAGTGACCTTTACTCATATATGCTGCAAATCTCCTTTAATCTACTTTTATTTTTTATTATTATACTAATATAATATTAATTCACATTTTTTGGGATTGACAATTTAAAAAAAATGGCTCTACAATCAAATAAATAGATATATGTTTGATCCCTGTATTTTCCGCTATATGAATAAGTATAATTATTTTTGTCAAGTTTATTAATAATTATAGTAATAATAAATTAGGGCACATGAGGAATTCAAGGGGCACTTGCTGAATCTGAGCAAGTGTCCTTTATTTCCCCAAGATAATTTTACTAAATATTAACATAAAATAATTAATATTATATATATTTTTAACCAAATCCGGTTGATGTGTAATAAATAATAATTTAGTAATTGTAATATATAATAGACTTATTAAAGAAATTAATTATATCTTCATCATAAAGGGGAAATTTAATTTATAATTTAATTATTATGATTCATTATATATGTTTTATAATTATCATATATTTTTAATTTACAGAAAAGTCTCAACAAGTATGTATTTGTTACATACAAAATAATGGTGTTTTTAGCAATGATAATTGTTCTATTATAATATGTTATAACAATTTAAACATTTCAAATAAGTTATATATTAATTTATTCTTTAAATGTTTTTATTATACAAGTGATAATCAATGGATATTAAAAAATACTCATGTAAGAGCAAATTCCACTCTCGACACATTAATTAATTTTAGTATAAAACAATTTGTTTGCGTTTATATTAATCCGATAAATTTCAATAATCATATAATATATATGAGACAAATGGTACAAACTTTGGAGGAAAAGTAGTAAGGAATACAATATTTCTAATTGTTAGTTTATAAATTATTTATTCAAGTTTTATTATCCTTATTATTGTAATTGTTAAATGCATGACACAACTGGATTAAATCTTATAAAATACATCGATTATATATTTTTAAATAATTAAAAAATTATGGTATATGGTAAAGAACAAAATATGATTTTAATTATTAGTTTATGTATAAAAAGCATGTTATGTCATACATTCTATATTAATATATTTGTTGAAAAGCAACAAAAGTATATTTTGAGTTATAAATTTTATAAGAATCGCATGATTTAATAAACTATTAAATAAGAATACTATATGTAAAAATGAGCATTTTATTTTTAATTACTATCACAATTATTCTTATTATTAAGATAATTATAAGATAAAAATTATTATAAGAAAAAAAGGTCATATGTTAAATCAAGAGAGAAATTTATGTTTAATATGAAATATTAGTTATAAGATATAAACGTTATTAGATTATAGTATTAGTTTAATTCTTAATGCAATACTAAAGAATAAGCTAATTTTTCGTATTAAACTATATATTTAGACTTTATTTTTTTTACTAGAATTTATGTGATTTTAGAATTTAGAAATTCGAACGATGTCTTTCTCAAATTACAAGATCTAACCAATCTAATTCACGAGGACTTATAATATTCACTTATACATTTTCACTTGTATTATAATTTTCCCATACAATACAATGATATTGTATTATCATTACACAAACTAGTAATATATCAAAGACGGAATACATTTTGTATTCGTTATTTCTGAATACCAAATATTCTTAATCCGTTGTAGCAGAAATTGCATTTTACTTTAACTGATTTATCAAGACTAAAATTAAAATTTATTTCATATTATTTTCCGAAACTAGGAAAATGACTACATTAGATAACAACTATTAGAAATACAGTAAATGTGTATTTAAATAACGTAATGGATATTATAAATCAGTAAACAATTATTTCTTTGATGTGATATATTATATCTCAAAAAGGTTGAATTATCAAGATTTTTTAATTATCAAAGGTAATTATTAATTCGATTATATATTATAAATTTATATAGTACGTTAAATAGAGATACATGATAAACATTTATTTTTATATTTATTTATAAAAATTAATTCTTTATACAAATAATTAGTAAACAAACGGAATTGTAAAATTTGGTATCAAAATTGCAACTACAATTGAAATTGCATATCTTACGTAACAAAATGAATGATTTACTTTAATCGCACAATATATTTTAAGGACTTTTTTTTAAAAATTTTACTATTAACCGAATGCACTTTATAGCGAATTTTACAATAATTGATAAAATATTAAATATACAATAATTACGGTAGTCAGTCAGTTTAAAGTTACACCTTTCAATAATTCGTAATTTCCATATTATGGAAATCTGATGATTTGTCTTATTTTTGAATTATGCATGTTTGATTTCATATTACGGATAAGATTTCTTGCCTCTGCATCTTTTAATAACGCATTCCACGTCGCAATTTTCTAGAAATGAAAAAATATTTTACTGATTTCTTCTGTATAAATAATAAATAGTTATACATGTGAAAATATAATGAAAATATTAAAATATATAAATTTATAAAAGACTAGTATTTTTTAGTTAAACATGCCAGACTGTAATGAAATCATGAATTAAATTTAATATTTCTTAAACACCTGTGTATAATTGAAATTTCCACATATGTACAAGCAATGTTTTGCTCTCGTCATAGCTGTGCACAATATTCGGTGATCGGATAAGGAACTGATTCCATTACTTTTTACACAAGATATGATAATTATATCGTTTTCTTTATTCTGAAAACCTTCAATGGTATTTACTTCTACAGTAAATTTTTTTTCAATATTTGATAAAACTAATAAAACCCTAAAAACAGAATAAAATATTTTAAATTATTACATTCATTACATATCATTACATATATATATTTATACAAAATTTTTTTATTTAATATAACTAAAAATATATATATATATACATACAGGGTGTGGAAAAGATTCTGGGACGGTTTTAGAAATACGTCCTTGCATCACAATAATAATATACGATATGATAGGAATAATAAAATAACAATTAAGCATAAATCATTAATATTTTCTTCGCCAAATACAGCAAAAAATGATAATAATTTAACTTCAAAATCATTGGATAGATTTTTGAAAAATATTTGACATGTATTTTTTCGTTTTTCGATCTGATTATTTTTCGAGATATTCAACCATCCCGGAACCTTTTTCATACCCTTTTCATATTTCGAATTACTTGCTAGCAAATACATATAGTTAAATTAGTTTAATTTTTGATTATTTTTATTACTATTATACTCAATCATCTTATTTTTATAATTAAATGAATTATCCTAGCGCTTACTTTTCATGAATTTGATTCCGAATAACATTCATTTGTTCTACATTAGGTGTTATTACACCAATAGATAAGGGTCTATTATCCATATATGAGAGTATAGCATAAACTAAACTAGTTACAAACATGGATTCATCGGAATTAACAAATTCACTTTCTTCTTTGGAATCTAAGTTAAATAAAAGATAAGGACAAATTGGCAAAGTAAAGTTTTCGGTTGTCAAACTCATTAATTGATTGCCAAAGAAGTACTCATTAGGCCATTGTAAAATTGAGCTGGACATTCGGTACTGTATGTTTAAAGTAATAATATCAGATATTTTATTCGGTGACATTTCACAAGTTGACTGAATCCTGTAGAATAGAGATTTTTGTAATCCTAGCGTTTTGGCTCGCTGAAATTGTAAAATGCAAAATGTAATATATGGATCGAACATGTTGTTTAGATAATAAACAATATATTAATTACACATGTATGTATTGACGTTTATTAATTGATTACTAATTTAATTAAAATTATTAATAAATATATACCTTCGATGTAATAATTGGAGGTATTTGACTAGAATCACCGACTAGTATTAAAGAACTTACTCCTAGCATAAGAGGAGCAAGTGTTTCTATCTCATTACATCGAGTTGCTTCATCCACAATACATAATGATATACCATTATTTCTGCAAAATAGTACTGTTAGAACAGTCATAAAATATAAAATTAAAATATAAAAATATCGGGGAAAACAAAAATTAAATCTAGAAAACAAACCCGAAGGCAGATTCCATCAATTTTGAGCTGCACATATCTAAAGTACAAACTATAATTTGAGCTTTCTTCAAAATAGCCTTTTCCTGGATATATACCATAGTTTCAAATAGTTCTTTATTTATAATATTTGTATTTGAAGACTGTAAGTATACAAAAATGAATGTTAAAAATTAAATTTAGTTTTAAAATAATAAAGTAAAAAAAATATTTTACATTAAAATGAGATACACTTTCATCGTTGTGTTTTAAAATTAAATTATTTACTAAATAATTAAAGTGTCGACATTTTTTTACATATAAAATTGTTTGCTATAATGGTAAAATTAAATTTCTAAAGGATAAAATCACTTTAATATTTTGTAAAGTTTGACCATAAAAAATACTTACCGAATCTGTGTATAATAACATATCTCGTTGTTCTTCTAATCGACGAAGTTGTCTTTCAATAATGGGGAAATGATTACCTGCATTTTCCAACGTAATTTTTAAAGCTGCTATTCTTTGATTGCAATGTTGAAGCTAAAAATAAATCATGTTATACGTGAACTAATTTAAAAAATATTAATATTCTTAAAATATAGAAAGTACCTTGTTTTGGAAATTGCCGGTTTTTTTTATTTCGCGTTCAGCGCATTTGGTAAGTGAAAATTCCCTTACACTTGGATGTATACTCGTAGGTGAACCAAGCCGAAATATTTGAAACTTTTTATCTGAAAATTTATGTATTGAAAATTTTAAAATATTTAAATCAGTTCTGGTTTAGTAATGTTTTTTTTTATTCAATGACAGTCTTGGTAAGTTATTAACTTCATTAAATGTAGAAATATATATATATATATATATACCAGTAGGAAGTTCCTTATGGATTTTAATTAATCTTAACATAAGTTCATCTACAGCAGCATTGGTTGGAGCACATAACAAGATTTTAAATGGACTCTTTCGCTTTATACTTTCCGCATACGCTTCTGCGACAATATTTACTACGACTTTTGATTTTCCAGTACCTGTAGAAACAATAAATATTTATTTATATAAAGATTTATTAGATAAATCTATTTTCAGAGCTAATTTTGTTGACTGATTTATTTAAATTCATTCCATAAATTAGAACATAAAGAGATGAAATGATTAGAAGACTCCATTTCTTCAAACAAATGCAAAATTACCTGGAAGTCCATCAATAAGAACAATTTTAGGCTGTCTTTGACAGAAAATTGTTTTAGCCTTTATAACAGCTTTCATTTGATTTTCGTTGAGATTATCCTGGAATTATATTTAAATTAAAAAATAATAATTGAATCATATAACACAAATATTACTTACTATCTTTCTTAATTAATTAGAACTAATTAGTACAATTATATTTAAAATATCTACTTAGAAGCACTGGTTATAAAAATTATTACCTTTGTAAACAATGTGTAATTAGTGTTTGTTGTTGGCATATCTAGGAGATTGTAGTTTTCTATATTTGGTTTTAATATCTTATTTAATAACGGTGAAGATGATAAAATTTGAAGTGTATATGCTTGTTTAAGGATTGAGCGTAAAGACATTATGGGTTTTATGCGGACGTAAGTATCAGCTTGTGGCAACTGAATTGTAGATTTGGAATCGACTTCACATTTTACAAGAGCATATGGTTCATCAACAAATCGTTCTATTAAAAAGATTTTGTGTTATGAAATTATATAAAAAATTGTTCATTAATATGAAATTTGTTTCATTTAGAATTAAATATACAAAAAGTTGTCTTATTATCTGACGATAATGAACAATAAATGGTCATCATACAAAATTACATTGCTAATTATTTGAATACCAATAAAAATGTTGAATAATAATTATTAGTATATAGAAATGTTATATTGTATTATTTTAGGTGAAATAATAGTTTAGTTATAATGAAAACAGAATAGTTATATTTAGTAATAGAAAAAAATAAAATATTTGCTTTATATTTCTCCGCAAAAGACTATGATTATTACATACTCTTGTTTTAATTTAACAAAAAAATATTTACTTAGGTGCTCATCATAAACCGTCGTTGAAGTAATTACTACCCTTTGTAGACATGTTACATAACCAAATAAGTGGCATAATCGTCTTCCACAGTTATATTTAAAAAAAACAAGATCTTCTTTTTCAGGATGATAATGCATGTCATACTCTATTCGATTTATAACCATATCGAATGAAAACTTAGAATAATTTAATTTTTGTCTTCTTGTCACGGTAATGGTTTTTATTTCGTGAGATTTCAACAAACACTTCTTTGAATACCTATATAAAATAAAAGAATAGTTTCGCTTCAAGACATGTTCTATTTTTTATTAAGTTATTTAATTATTCAAAAATTAATCACGATAAATAATAAAAAAAACCTATATTACATTTCCATTGAATTTTTAGCTGTTTTTTCATAAGTAAGAGTATGCCATAACTCTAAAAGCAGAACGGGTTTTAAAATAGACGAATATTCTTTATAAGATTTATATGTTGATAGTAATGGAATCAATTCATCGTTATTCAATATTGGTGGCTCTCGGTTTATTTTGGTTTGTTCCTATAAATTAATAAATGAATAATTCTAAAGCATCATTATTTTTTTTAATAATTGTAAACATTGGTTTTAGAATTGTAAGATTAATTTGTCGATGAAAAGCGGTGATGATAAAAAAAATTATTGATTGTTGTAGCACTTAAATTATTAATTTTTGTTATACATTTAATTTATAATACACCTATTTTTAAATTAAATAATCGTTTTACTCTTCATTCTTAAACATACCTCGATCCAATTAGGGTTCCACATATAAATCGTTAACAAAAATTGCTCAATCATAGTTTTACTGATAGCCATATCTTCCAATTTTTTAATATCAACGTCCCTTTTCCTGGCTGCTAATTGTGATGTCGAAGGATCAGCAGGTATATTGAAAGTTACTCTCCTTTTTACAACATTATTATTCGCAGATTTTAATATCGATTTCAAAATAGACTTTGGAGCAGATTTATTTTTATCTTTTGGTTGAATATTTATGGTTCTTTGGTCATTTTCTTTGTTCTTCGTTTTCTTAGATATGACTTGAGTTTCATCTTGGTCAATATCTAAGCTTTTGCCAGCAGCAAATTTGTTCATATCAGCACACAACAAATCACCACGACTACTCGAACACATTTTAACAACCGGTTTAGTCTTCTTGTCGCTGGTACTCTTTTTATTCAATTCCAATTGTGCCAATATTTCCTTTCTTTTATCCTTGATTTCTCTCTTTTCCGCCAAAGTAAATTTCGGGGGAGATTTCATTCTGTCTGGCAATTGTACAGCCCATTTATGCTTATCCATTCTACGTTGCCTTTCCTTCTTATATATTTTCATTTTTTGTCTATCCAATGATTCCATCTCCTTTTTCGTCAGCTTCTTTGGTATCTTTTCTTCAGGTTTCGTTGATTTGCTGGTTTCTGAAGCTTCGGTCGATTTGATCAAAGGAGTCTTGGTTTTAACTTTTAATGGCAAAGGCATAATCTGCTTGATTTTTCTAACATTCTCCGGCTTCTCCTTCTGTTTCGGAATTGATGGTATTACAGCAATTGGCTCAAACATATAATCGAATTCCATATGTTTTGGTTTACTAACATTTGAGGACGATTTTGTCTTATGTGGCGTTTTCGAGGATGATTCCTTTGCAACTACTTTCGACGGAGTTTTTGGGATTGACGTTTTCGACATCCTTTTTTTGCTCGTTGATCTTGATTTTGGTTTCGACGTTGATGCTCTCGACAATCCTCTTGAGGTCGATGTTTTTCTTGCCTTTCTTGAGGTTGATGGCTTTGAAGTTGATGATGATGTGAATGATTTCTGTGATTTCGATGGCTTCAGAGTAACTTTTCCTCCTTGTTTTTGTGTCTTTTCAGGTATCTCTTTGGATTTCGACATTGATCTTGTTCTCTTTTTGTAAATCTTTCTCCTTCTCTCGGTAGATTCATTGTCAGATGAATCTTCCGAAAAGCTGGGATATTCTCTAGAAGTTTGAGGTCTATACCTTTTTCTATTCTTCTTTTCTAACTCATTCTCTATATCCGACAGATTAACATTATTTAAGTCATCATTCAAAGCATACATTCGAGATCTCGACATTGATCTAGTTATTCTTCTGCTTCTGTAGCTCGAGGATTCATTATCGCTCTCAGTTTCATAAGTACTACGTCGTGTTTTTTGCTTTTTATGCACCTTTGATCTCATACTTTCAAGAGCATTCGCGTATTGATCTCTTCTTGATCTTCGTTGTGAATTTGAAATTTCTTCATCAGAACTGGACTCTAATCGACGGATTTTTCTTTTATTTGATTCTACTTTATTGACTTCTTCCTTATCACTTGAAATCTCGTCATCCGAAATCGAACGCGAAGGCAATTCTTGTTCTATAGAAGTTTCGTTATCTGGAAGTTCTGAAATAAACGTAGAATTATCTTGATTCAAAGTTGTGTCTACGGTTGCTTCTTCTTCATCAGTAAAAGTCTGAAGAGAAATAACATTGCTTATCATGGGTTGTTGGAAAGTATGACAACTTTTACATATGTCAATCATGTCTTTAAGAGTTTCATCATTTTCATCATTTTCACCATTTTCTACAGATTCTGCAGCTACTTCCACCTCTAGGACTTTCTCAATGTCTGTTCCTTCGCTTTCTTTATCAGTTTCCATATCATGTATTTCTGATTTAATCCCTGTTTTGTCGTCAATTTCGATTTCTTCTGTTTCGAAAATCTCAGGTTGTTGTTCGAAGAATTCATTTTGTTCTCCCGATATCTCACTTTGATTTTCCAATATCTCAGTTTGATGTACCGATAATTCAGCTTCATCTGTGAAGTCGCCAGGTTGATCTTCTTGCAAATAAGATTGTTTATCAGGCATTTCATTATTCCACTGGCTACTGCTTTCCTCGATTGCCAAATTTGTCCCTTCTTCACTGTATACAACATTATTCATTTCTCGAAGATCAATCTTTGGTTCCTCGATACTCATGCTATTATTACTTTCCACATAATAATTCTTAGTTATTACAAATTTCTTGTCATCGATGTTCATGTCCCCAATGTTTAGCTCAATATATTGATCCATATATTCATGATTGGTGTTTTTATCTTGATCATATTTTAATTTCGATTTCCACTGATTGACGATTTCTAAATCATCATCTTCGTCATCATCCTCATCATCGGAACTCAAACAAATACATACCACTTCTTCTTCCTCTTCCGGTTTATTAGTGAATACAATTGTCTCGTAAAATTTACCCTTATTTTGGATTTCAGCCATTTCTAGTGCATCAATGTCCACTTTGAATTCCTTTTCTTCGGAACAGAGTTGCGAAAAGCAAGAAAAATCTTCCTCCGTATCACTCAGCTCGATGTAATCGTCTACTGAATATCTATAATCATTAGACTGAGTATATGCATTTTGTTCAGTCTTAATATGTATTTCTTCGCTCTGATCCGTCTTTATTGTAGTTATTATAGTCGATATCGTATTGAATACGGAAGAATCAACTTCAACTTTGCTTGTATCCTTCAGTTGTTCGATCGAAACAATTTTCAGCCCTCTGTTATTCAATTGTTGGCTCGTTTCAAGTGGTTCGGGTTTTGTAGGATCTATTTCAACTGCAATTGTACATTTGGTTGCATAGATCCATTAATATTTATTAACAAAATGTTCAATGAGTATATATTTATAAAATAAAATACAGTTTCTACATGCCAATTTTTTCTGTTTATTGCTATTTCTGTGTGATAAATAATACCTCTTTCTAGTCCAATATGATATAATTGATTCCTTGGAATGATGAGTTTATTATCAATAAGTGATCTTGAGTCAAAACAAACTTCTATATCCTCCACTTTAGAACACTCTGAAATGAATATACATGTATTATATGATTTTGTAGTAAGTTATAACTAATTTTTTGATATTTTAAATAATTAGTAATGGTAAATAATAAATAAATTATAATATATGCATAATAATAAATGAGAATGATAAATAAGAAATATTCATTGGTTCCTTATACAAATAAAAATATTTGTCATGAACTTTAATCAAATTAGTTACATTTGATAGTTTAACACTATTACGAACTGTAAACATTTATGTATATGTATATACACATATGTAAAATGATCGTAATCTCATTCCTGAACATGGGTGTAATCAGCTAATATTCCAGAAACTGCAATTATTTCTTCGACATCATTATAATATTATTATAAAAACAGACATGATTAATGTTAGTGACATATATTTAACATTCAATTATTAATTTTAATTACTTTGTAAATTATTACCTGCTTTCACTTCATTATAACTATGTGACACGTTGGGTTCTTTTTTGGGTTGTTGATAAATTACTTCGATTTCATCATCTATTTGTGTTGAAACCTTTTTGAGATCTACGATCTATTAGTAAAACAAATAAATAATTAAATCTCAAAATTTAATACTGTTATTCAATAATGTTATTATTTTGACAGAACTTATAAATATATTTTTTATATAAAATACAAATCAAGTATGATTTAAACATTTGTACTAATTCGTGTATTATTTGATTAAAATAGTTTCCTGACAGAATACAAATTTCTATAAGCGTTTTAAAAACGTTATGGTTGAGCTTAACAATTCATCTTTCACTCGTATGAAAGATTTTGTTAAACTTAACAAATGATATATCATAATATTAAATGTAATATAATAATAAAGTAAAATAGTTTTAATGATTCATGATACCATTGAATGTCTGGTATAGTAATAATAAATGCTTATAAATTTAACACAATGCATGTAACATACATGCTCAATTATATTTCGCATGTTGTAATATGATGTTTTATATCCTTGTTAAAATAAATAGTAATATGATATTAATTAAAAAGATTAATTCAACTTACTAAATATTGTAATTTATTGCTAGTCTCGAAACCACCACCTACACTAATCGTATCATTAGACTTTAATTCAATTTTAACTTTCGGTGGTTTTTGAATTCCATTGACGTAAGTTCCATTCATTGTCTAGGAAGAAAAACAGCATTAATTGACAATTAATTATTTTAAAATGCATATATGTATTAACATATGAAAATATATTAAGGAATTTGTCAACAATACACATTACTAGTATTTTTGCCATAATTATTAAATATTTCTGAACAAAAATTAACTGCATAGTCCATAGGCAATTCAAAAAATAAACTTTTGTTAACAAAATTAGACATATTTGCATTTTTTCAATATAATTATTTTAATTTAGTATACATTAGAAATATATTATATAGCATTTCAATGCTTTGGTGTATAATACAATTTAAATGTTACTGTATAATATTAAATTTATATGTAAATCATAATTATGTCTACATTTTTTATATTTAATGTATTGATTCTTACATCTAAATCCATTATATATGTTTTTTTAGTTTCACTGTCATGTTCAAATACACAATGTTCACGTGAGGCTAATGTAGTATTCACTTTAATATCATTTAAACGCTTGGCTCTCCCACATTTTAACTGAAAAAAATTTAAGAAATAATTAACACTTCTTAAATTATAGATAAAATAATTTAAAAATTATTAATAAAAATGAATAAATTAATTACTGATATATTATATTGTTGATTACTTTGTAAAAAAGTAATTTGTATATATGTTATTATGACATATATACATTACATATGCTTATTATTAATGATAATTAAATAATTTAATTAACTAAACCACAAACATTTTGCATACAAAATTATTAATTATAATTTTAATCAACAAATACATAAAGAAATAAATATATCATAAGTATAAAAATGTATTTATTAATTTATTTTATTAATTATTTGTATATTTATATTTTAATGGCCATAACAATTTCAATAGGCTAATCAGTAATAATTTTCTACAAAGAATAATTTATACTCCATACATTTAAATCAAGTAACTATAATCACTTACAATGTTATTTTTCCTTTTGGAAAATTTGAAAACAGCTCTATCCCAAATTCTAACAATTCGATAATCCAAATCATCTTTATTATCCATTTTTATTGGTTTTTCTTGCGCAATTTAAAGATACTGAAATAAATATACTTGATAAACAAGTATTTGATTAAGCAACACAGCTAAAATATATATAAAATTGAACATTGAACACATTTGTTAAATGCCGTTGAATTGTAAAATTGTTACATTATTTGTTAACTTGGAACATAAAATAATTATTATTTACTAAAACAATAAATATAAAACTTTTTATTGTATATACACAAATATGTTTACAAATAATAAAACACATTTTGGCATTTAAAATTGCATTTTTTTGCATATAAAGTAATTAAGAATGTTTTAATTTATATACTTACAACTTTTAATCTATTATTTTGGGTATTGTTAAACTGTACATTATCTTAGCTGCATCTTAACATTGCAAGTATTAATTTTATTATTAACATTAGAATAATATTATTATATAAATTATATTACGTTAAACCTAAATCTATCAATATTATTTGACTGAAAATCAGCAGATACCAACGTATGTTACAGACTGTCTGTTTTCCCCAATCAGCTTTCAATCTGAAACAAAATTAAAATTAGTACTTTATTTTTAATTCTCTATCATTGTTTATGTTGTGTTTGAATACAAAGATAAAAGAATTTACTTTAACAATATTTAATATAGATTATTGAAGTTATATAAGTAAAACTATTTTGCGTACAGGAGATTTTTTTATGATTATGAACATGTAGCGAAGAAAGTGGAAGTCAAAAATAACAAAAACATCGTAATAATACAATCATCAAAATAGATAGCTAAAATATACTTTATTTTTATTCTCGCATTTGTATCATTGTTTACATTATACTTCTGTAGAAGGATGAATGTATATGTGTATATATAATATTAAGCAAAGATACGGGTATATAGGGCGCGCTCCAGTATTTACTTGAAGTACTGCAAGTAATTACATATCTTTATCACACTTACTTTAATATATATTTCCATCTTTAACTGACGCAGTAATTCCAGTACT
>JABFQC010003432.1:0-14111 GCA_022817085.1 Psilanteris sp. ZL-2020 | reverse complement strand
GATAGTTATTTGCTCGATGTGTCACGGTCATAAAAATGTTTTACGTTTACATTAGAATACAAACAAGGTGTTTGTTCCATTGCTATTTAATTATTCTAAATTAGTACAGAGGTATCTTTGCCTACATCTACGAGGTTTCGAATAAATTGTACTACTAATCTATTCAAAATAATGAGCGTGTAATATATCAAACCAAAAGTAATCCTAAAATTTTCTTTTCGATTATACGTAAATACTCAGGTTCATAATTTAATAAACATAATTATGTATGCATATACACTTTGATTTATTATGATTTTCATATCCAGCGTAAATACAATTCAATAATAAACTTATTAACACATTGCTCTAAAAAATTCTTTCTTTAGAAGAATATTGAATTTAATATTTATTCTTCTTTTTAAAAGCACGTATTACGAACTGCGAAAAAAAGTGCTTCAGATGCGTAAACCAAGAAGGTAATTATTAACATTTATACTAGATCATTCTTATACACGCGAATCTTGAGACGACTCGGTCATTTACGAATAAACTTCCTACTTCCTTCTTTCGGTAAAGCTTTACTCTTTTATCTGACAGAGTGATTCTTACATAATTCTTAACTGTAATTAAATAAAGTTTCTAGTTTTATAGATGTCACATAAATAGGTACTAAAATATGTTTTCTGTATTTAAATTAACACAGTACAATATTAAAATTCAAAAAAAGATAAATAATATGATGAAAATGTCGACAATATAATTTATATTAATTTTATAGCCATATTTATGCATTAATATTCAAATTTATTGGTTTAACATTGTTTACATGTGTTTTTATTCAAAATACAATCGTGAAGTAGAGTTTTATGGTCGAAAAGATTAAGGTTTCTTTTAATGTTTGATCAATTTTTTTCTTATTACTT
Source organism: Psilanteris sp. ZL-2020 (assembly GCA_022817085.1). Taxonomy (NCBI): domain Eukaryota; kingdom Metazoa; phylum Arthropoda; class Insecta; order Hymenoptera; family Scelionidae; genus Psilanteris; species Psilanteris sp. ZL-2020. The sequence continues at coordinate 13,206 of JABFQC010003432.1, read as the reverse complement.
ATATTATTCTTACATGTTGATTTCGCAAAAAATTAAACAATTAATGGAACGAATGATTTCCTTTATAAATAATAATTTGCAGGATGTATATAATGATAAATAATAAATAAGAACAGGAATTAACCGCTAAGCGGATGAATTAATCTGAATAACGTATATTACTTTTTGATGTACTATGCAAATTAGCGCAACAATTTTTTTAATGTATTATACTTTTAATCTAAATATTACTGCAAATTCGGTTCCATTTTCTTACATTTTATATGTTTTCTAAGCACTGTAAAAACTGACGTTATAAAAATGTCTTATTTCAAGACATTTTTATAAAAAAAGATAGTGTAAGAGTCTTATTATTAGACTATTTATGTTTTTTGCATGAAAATGTCTCCATTTAAGACACCTGTTTTAATAGTGAGTTGTGCACATATAGATAAATTAAATTTATAAATAAATATAATAAATAATACATAACTTAAATTATAAGGAATAATTGAATGAACCCATATTCAGTGTAGCATAAATATTACTTTCTATCAAAAAATTTTCTTTAACTTACTTCACTTTTTTAACTCGATAGTTACTTGCTCCAAAAGCGTGCACGTTTTTTGCAGTTACTCTGATTCCTGTTCCTTCCGCTGCTACCAATTCTTTCAGCTCAAGTGGTTCTAAGGATGGAATATTATATTCAGGCACTCCATGTGTAAGTTGTGGTCGTAGATTTTCGACACTACGACTTATACATTCATCTAACGCTGGGTCATTACGGCTACAAACTTGTAAGAAATTAGCTACAAATAAAATCATTTGATTATTATTATATATGCTTATAATATATTAACGAGTAATATATATTTTAATATATATTTTTTTTATTATTAAACGATACACAAGTTTTTATAAAAGATGTATTCACACTACTTATATTTAAATAACTATCATGTTTATTACTGTTTTTTGGCTATTACATGCCCACGATTATTAGCATAATTTATGTATCACTTCTATATACAAGATATAATTTTCAGTTCAATATTTTTTAGTATATTTGAACTTACAATTTTCTTAGAAAGTTTGATAGGATCAATATGAATATTTCTTGTAAGAATACATTAATTTATCTTTAATTTAACAGCATCAGAAATAATTTTATACAATTTGTACTATTTAGTTCTATAAATATATATATACAAAATGACTACATAAAACTTGTATAAAAAATATTATTATAATTCTATTATAATAAATAATAATAAAATCATTAGTTATGATTTCAAGTGTGTTACTAATATTTATTAAATACTTTAATAATTTGTGTTATTTGCAAATATTTCGATTTGTTCTCTTCAAATTTTCTATCTAAATATGTCAAATTAATTATTTTAAAAAAATTATTTATATCAAGTAGTCATTTTACACTTTTATGCTTTAAATTTATTATTAAAATATGATTTCAAAGATCGAAACGTATATAATTAATTTACTTTATATGTTAAAATAATAAACATTGTATTGAATTAAGCAGTAGTGATAAAGTAAATGTTTTTTACTAAATATGTCTTTACATTGTTTGAAAGAACAATAGTAAAATATTACAAATAATTTAAGTCTTTAGTTACAAAATGATTTGAGCATACTCATATAATACAATTTTATAATCATTGAAGTATAAATGGTTGCATGCATTCAGGCGTGAGTATCGCCTGAGCATACAATTCAAATCAAATTTACCTATATATATCTAATTAAATTCTAAATTGATAGAATTTCATTTACAATATATATCGTGTACCATAACATATCAAAAATACTAACATAAAATTATTAATTTTACATAATCAAAATTATAATTAACTAAAATAATATATGTTAAACTAAGTTCTATGAATTTGTATATATTATTCAATAAATATAGTTAATAAGTAATTAAATAAAAATAAAAATTAAATATTTATTTCGGCTTTTTATGTATACGTTAAACTGAAATTTACATATAATTCTTATATGCTATGTAAAAATAGTATACATTGATATACAATATATATGTTTTAATATTATTTAAAATATAATTTTTTGTCCAAACTGAAATAATCAACTGAGCGTATGTATAATGCTTTATATAGTGTGTTTTTGTATACAACAAATATAATGATATATGTTATATATACATTATAATATAAATATATATATAGTATCATGTACTATATATATGTATTATCACACAAATTATATACAAACATAATGGTAAATAAATTTATTTATTTATTTTTACCATGTACTTGAATATTGAACATTTATGATCTTGATATTTTACAAAAAAATACTCACGAACTTCAACAGCAAACGCCGAATAAATTAGGAAAATGCACAATGTTATGGAAAACATGATTGATACAAAATTTCTTTCAAAATAATTCTATGACTAAAATTAAAAGATTTATTAATGATTTGACGTGTAATATATTTAAAAGCTTAAAAAACAGTCGAAACAATCAAAGGGATGGTCTTGTTGCAAGTGGTTAGGATGAAGACCGTGTGTGAAGACCTCTTATAACAGTCCCCTACTCCTGTGATATTATTATTGTTATAACATTCTGAACTTGTGTCGGTATAAGAGGATTCGTGAACGTGACTGCATTGATTAAGTATATTTTTATCATTGTCCAATTGCGACCTAAAGTTTCTTTTTAAAATACCTATATATTAAAATCATTCATCTCAATATTTAAGATGACCTCTTATTAATAATTATTTTTATAACATATAAGAACCAACTTATAACTTATATAAGTTACAACTCAATGGTGTATTTATTTACTCGAATAATAGATAACTATTAGAAATCATCCATACGTGCTTTAGAACATAAACGTAAAGACCTAAACAATCACATGCACATTATTTCAAAAATTATTATTATGATATATTGTAATATTAAAACTATTTCTGAACTAAATAAACAAAAATATATTTTCATATATTGCATATAATCATTAGAAAATGTGTATATAATATATTATAAACTTTTTAATTCTGTAATAGTAATAGGATTATTACATTTTTACTTTGTATAAATAAGTTTGGATCGAGATGAATAATATATATTAAAAAATTTTGTAAAATGTTAAATATCTTACAATTGTAAAGCGACAGTTTTATATACGTCCTAAAAATGTTTCAAACGTGTATATCACTATATGATATATGCAAACATAATTTTTTATTAAAGAAACAAAAACTATACATTATTAATTTTAGCATTTTTTATTAAATTTTAAAAAAACTAATAAATATATTTCAAATTTAAAATTAATTTAAATTATATTTATTATAAATTGTAATTATAATAAATAGAATTTATATGTATTTATTAATTAGCCATAAATTAGTAAACATATAACATATATATATATATATATATATTAATATATATATATATGTTTACATAATGTTAAAAGCAGAAATAAATTGTACATTTAATGCAATGCATCTTCTGAAAACGTATACATTAAAAATTACATAGTTGCAAAGAACAATTACAGTGTAAAGAAAAAATTGTGGCTTACGTTATGTTGTGGTTTCTCGACTTCTTAATACAAAAAATTATCTCTTTTCCTTATGTTTACAGCGAATCACATAACTTTCTTGCTTATTATAAATATATTCTTCCGAGTTTTTTTTTTAATCGTATTATATTCATATCTTACTTAATACTTGAATTTCCCATGACACATCTAAATATTCAAATCATATCGATATAAAACAATAATATGGATGTAACCTGAATAATTATAATATTTCAAAAGGTATGCATAGATGAATTATACTAACATTTTTTCGTAAAATGTACAATGAAACTAATGTGAACGTTTTAATGAATAAAAATGATAAAGTCCTCGTTATGATATAATCAATATAAAGTTAGAATTACATTGTTTCAAATAAATGTATAATATTTCGAATCCTGTATTATGATTCATTATGATAAAAAAGTATGATATTATATACAATTTCTTTATTTTTTAAAACATTTCCTTACTTTAAATTATATGGATTGGAATGAAAATGACAAGTACAACTTTGATTATAATGCAATTTTTAACGATTGAATATATATTATATATATAACATTACGACAAAATTGATCAAATATATACTTTAAATAACTTGTAAAAACATTTTATTTTCTTTAATTTATTCCACTATAACGTATTGTTCAATCACTAATGAAATATTTATATATAATTTATATTTTTAATTTATAATTTATAATAAAAGACCAACATAGTTTAAATGTATTAACAATAAATAATAATAAAAATTAAACTTTTTCAACTACGTGAAAATTCTAGAATTTAAATAATATATAAATATTGTATATTATATATCTTTCAAATTCAATTTTACTGCAATTTGTCATACCAAAAATAAATTTTAATTGCTATTATAAATAACGTTACAATTACATATAATTTTTTATTTTTGACAAAAAAAATGTGTGAATTTCAATATAAAATACCTTGAAGTAAAGATCTTTTGTATAAGGAAAAAAGAAAAACCATCTGCTCTATATTACGATCACATAATTGTACATAAATATACATTCGTTGTATCTTGTCGACATAACAATTTCACTAATAGTAAAAATGTTGTCGTCAGCTTCGAATCAGCGCACGAATACATGAATTAAAAAATAATTACCGACTTGATTGCACGCGGATCATTCATTCTGATCTGGTAATGAATGAATTCTCTCACGATGTTTTGCAAAATTATTTTTGACCTTCAACTGTTCTCGAGAAAGAAAGAAAATAGGATAGCGTCGTAAGCTGTGTCACGTCCTGCAGGAATCTTCGACATACGACCGATTCTGAGAAGAAATTGGTTGAATATCACGTGTCCACGATTTAAACATCAGCTCACTGAAACGCTCATGGAATAAAAGATTATCAGTATTTTTCGGATGTTATCATCTGTGGTTGAGTCGCCCCTTCTCGATTCATTCCATTTGACCATATTTATTCAGTATATATATTTCATCTTATATTGTATTCTTCATTCTCACGCGATAGAATAATTTTCTTTCGCGATCTTAAATTGCGCGCGTGTACAGCGGATGCTTCTAGCACGTTTTTATTTTTCAATAGATGACATGTGCATGCATATCGCAATTATTCAACCAAATTATTATGCAATTTTCGTTAAAATATTTTATTTTCTGCTTGTTGATAATACTTCGATATATATATATGATTTATATCAGAAAAGCTGTCAACTTAAAATTCAGTATTATAGTGTTATTGAATTATTCCAACTATATTTGGAATTATGTTATATGTAAACGCAGACAGAACGCTTTGTAAGTCATGTAGTTGATGCACCAAAATTGATTGACATGTTGTTTATAATAATAGAATAGTATTACCCAAATTATGTATACCTTCCTTATAACATTATATACATTGTCATATAAAGCCAAACTAACATATATGTATGGTTTAAGTGATCAATTACAAAATGTATAGCTACATTCAGCGCAACATAAAAATGTTGATATTATAGTTTTTAATTAAAAATAATCATTTAGTATTTTGTTTCGAAATTTAAATTCAACAATTTTATGCAGATTATAATCTATTTATTTTATAGGTTTTATTATTTGATATGATAATTTAAATAATACAATTTTTTTAAATATTCTCAGTTTCGTAGTATTTGAATTATAATTTTTTATTTTAAAAATATTTTTAATTAAAAAATTCTAAAAATCACCATTTTTAAACACAGTATTATAATTTCACTAATCTTATAACTAAAACAATATTTCTTCCAAAGAGATCTGTAATTTTTCACAATTTAAATATATTTCAGAAACTGCGCACGCACTCTAATGACGTCATTGTAATTGTATACGAAATAAAATTCTTCCAGAATTATAATACAAATTTAAATATATACAACTAAATAAACAGTATAAAACGTGGGATTATACTTAAATTTTAAATAAATTCATTGCGTATTATAATTTGGTTTATTATTTAAAAAAGAAATATATTTGTTAATCAAAAATCAAGAACATTTATTATTAAGTTATTAAAAACAATTCAGACAAATAGTAAAGTAAATACTTTATTTGTTATTGTTAATAATAATTAAGGGGTACGCAAAGGAGCGTATCTACGGAACCTGGGCAAGTGCTCTTTGTTGATATTGTTCGTTATATAATTAGAAATTAAAATTACATAGAAAGTTAAAAATGGAAAAATGTACACTCGGAAAAAAATTTCTTTAAAAATTACTGGTTAGTTCAGTAACTGTTCGACAAAATAAAAATTCAGTTAAAATTATCAAATTTACAGCAAAAATTGGTTATAATATCTGTGTATATAATTTACTAAAAAATTAAATTTTTTTACTGTTTAGTTCAGTCATTTTTAACGAAACTCCTGTTTTGTCCTACAGTTACTATTTATTTTATCGTTTTTATTGAATCGAACGATAATTTTTAGGGAAATTTATTTCTATGTATACGGATTACAAGTGCGAAAATATAGTCATACGATATAATGATTACTTGAATCTCTCTTTACAATGTATATATAATATACGATTTACTATTAATTAATTTAATCAATTATTATTTAGCGACAATTTCTAATTGTTCTTTAATGTTAATGTTTTTAATGAGTCTGAAATTATTAATATGTATTACTAGTTTTTAAAAACTAATCTTATATATTATGAAGAATATTAATAATGAGTTATTACTATAAAGTATATTCACGAATTAAAATTATTATATATTTTTATAAATTTAATGAATGTAAAATTAAATATATAACTTTTAGAATTCATTCTAGTGTATTATTTAGTTTGTATGATATATTGAACTCACAAACTATTATTTTCACATTAACTTATTTAGAAAAAAAAAAACAATTTTTTTATTTATTACGAATAATATTACATAAATTAACGAATACAATAATTATATACACAAACTTGATTTAATTAAATTTTTAACAAAGTTAAATATGAAAAAAAAACAAAGTTGGCACGAACAATTTAATCTTTCATTATTCTTGATGACATTGTGTATTTGAATATGTTGAAAACATGATTTAGTAATAAGTATAACGATAAAAACAAATTACTTTTTGTAAGTAATTACACTTAAACATAACTCGTAGAGATATTAACAATGTTTTACAAATATTGTAATTATTAAATTAACTTAAAATATAAAAAATCTTTACAAATGTTCACTGAAACTTTAGTTGTATTTGTTTCATTATAATTTCAGTTTTGAAATAAAATTATAGATATTTTTATTAATTTTATATTAGAAAAGAAATATTTAATTAATTATGTTTTATTCAAAACAATTGTATTTATTGACAAAAATAAAATAGTTATTTGCTTATCATAAGTAATAAATTTATAATTTTGATATAAGTTAAAAAAGGTACATAAAATAGCCACATTTTTCTAAAAAAATTTAAAATAATTGAATTCTAGCGCAATCAAAGAAATTACCGCCGATTTAAAAAGACATCGGTCAAAAGAGTCATACAAGCCATCAATAGTATGATATAATTATTACATAATGTTTTATAAAAAAACTATTTATTCATATTAAAATTTAATATGATAATATGGATAAATTTAAATTTATCTTAAAAATAATTTATGTTAATTTATAAAATATGCTAATAATAATCAATATTATAATGATGAATTAAATTGTGTTAAAGTTTATTATTTATTCTATTCTAATTTCTTACAATATTTAACATTTAAAAACTCAGTCAATATTACAGAAATTCGCACTAGAAAATTTATATTTTGTTATAATATAATTTTTTCATACAGAAGCATAATCTAAATTTATATAAAAATATATTTTAATTTGAATTATAGTTTTTAATCATAATTTTTCATATTGCATATATATAAGTTAATAAAACATTTTGTCTACGTTTTTTTAACTAAATCGATGTTATAATGTTAATGATAAATTACAATTGTTTTCTGTATGAAAAAGATGGCTCGTACTTGATTTTTAGTTGGTTTTTAAATAGATAAAAATATTCTATTACAAAAATACCTTTCATTAGTTATGTTATTTCAGCTCTATTATACAACTCTGTTGAATTTAAACAAATTAAGTATAAACTTAATTTGCATTCCACTGACTTTAAAAAACCAAAATAAAAGTGTTGCAATACAAACGCAGATAATTATTCCGAAGTTTTATAAAATGTATATTTTACATGGTCTAAAAATTAGAATACTGCTTCAGCTTACTTCTATATAATATTTTTTAAATTAAATTTATTTTGTATAGCTTTCTTAAAAAATAATTAATTTAATTGTAAAGCATACAATTAGATTGTGGAGGTTTTAAATAACACTAAATGAGGATAGACACTTATAATTGTATAATTGTGTCCGTGAAAAGTAAATTGTTTAGGCAAAATAAATTTCAAGAATTTTAAATAATCTTAACTAATACATAACTATAAGAACTTTTAGGGGCATGTGTTCATATGTTTGTAATGCGCACTAAGTCTAACAGATATACACGTTGATGGGTCTACAAAGTACAACAGTCGTACACGTATTATTTTGGGAAATGTATTTAATAATTGGATGAAGGATAACGTTGTTATTTCATAGCTTTTGTCTACGTGTTTCTATTCATAATTATTGATCAATCAATTGCGTTTACAGAATCAGTCAAATACAAAGCAAGCTTTTTATATGAAAACATGTTTTATTTTTACTTAAAACAATGTCACAATTAAATAATGCTTATTCTTATGTTTTTTCATTTGTATTATTGTAATTATAATTTATCTTTGCAAAAATCAATTTGTACACGAGAACACACTTCATTTTTATTTTGACTTCTTTGATTTTTTTTTAATTTTATTTAAATGCAATTTTATTTTATATATTTTTACTATTCAAATGAATACAGATTAAAATATCTGTGCACAAAAAGTAGGTTATACAAATTATTTTCATTTTCAGGTACTTGCTACACTCGTTGTTATCAGCTTCAGCACTCCGGTATTTATGGGAGTTATAATACCAGTAGGATGTATTTATTACATCATTCAACGGTTTTATGTTGCAACTTCTCGTCAATTAAAACGTTTAGAGTCCGTATCCAGATCTCCTATTTATTCTCATTTTGGTGAATCTGTTACAGGTATGTCCAAATGTAATATATCATAAATGATATATTCAGAAATCAGTATAACTAAAGGAAAAAATTATAACGTATACAATAATGATATGGTTTAGTTTTATAGATAGAAAAAAATTATTGTTTTTTTTTTTACTTTTTTTAATATATAAAAGTTGATATTTTGTATGATGTGTAAAGGTGATCTTTAGTTATATTTTAATATTTGTATGTGCTCTTTTGTTAAATTTTACAAAACTTGCATCCTATGATATAAAACCATATAGAAATATTTAACCATAGTACATTGATAATTCGGAGCTTTTAATTTCCATCTCAAATCCAATCAATCAAAAGTTTTTATTTTTGTCAAAACTCTAATTTTCCAAATAATCATAGAAGGTTCATTGAACATATTTATGAATATATATAATCGAGTTTCAGAAATTTGTAAAATGCACCTTTCCATATAAAATTTTAAATTAGTATCTATATATTGTAACGTTGCATTTTAACGCATGTTACAAAATATTCCTTTTACCATAAATGTTATGGTATTTGATGCAAAATTCTGTCTCGAGATTTATTTCCTTCCTTATTATTTTCCTAATCATTTTCCTATATTTGTTGCATCCAATCCTGATGTTGACATTCCACTAGCCTGAACTTCCTATGTGGACTATCCACATTTTTCTTTTGTTTTTTGAGTGAAGTCTCGAGAAGTTTGCTCGGACTGACAGAATTGTGTGGAGATTTTCAAATTTTGATTTGATATTTTAAGATCAAATCCAGAAATAGTGTAATTTCGTTGTTGAGCCGATTATAGAGCATAGATTTTTAATTTTTGCGTTAATAATTTGAGTCTTTGCGATTTGTTCTGAAACATTAATTTATCATTTCAATTCTGTTTGTTAATTTCATATATTCAATTTAAGTAATAAAATGTTAATTTTCTAATAAAAATATTGTTTAAATAATTTATCGTTGCACATGTTAATTTTTAGAATTATTCGTGTTTTTAATTTCAAGATTTATAACCGTATTGTCGAATTCCATAGGACTTACTGTTAAGTCTAAAAATTTAGAATTTGACAATTTTTTCGGATTATAATATATATATATTGTATCATGTAAAATATTTATAGTCAAAAAATATTACAATATTTAATTCCAATTTTTTCTTCTTTAATCTCGAAATAGGAGCTCAGACTATTAGAGCTTATGGAGTTGAAGATAGATTTATCCAAGAATCAGAAAGTAAAGTAGATTTTAATCAATTGTGCTATTATCCAAGTATAGTTGCAAATAGGTAAGCAAATATATGACTTTACAATACAAGTTTGCAATATTTTTGTTATGATATTATTAGATCCTTTGAATAAATAAATAAATTAGTATTTATTATAATTATAAATTACAGATGGTTAGCAGTGAGATTAGAAATGGTCGGGAACATGATTATATTTTTCTCTTCACTTTTTGCGGTACTTGAGAAAGATCAAATGACCGAGGGTATAGTTGGTTTGTCAGTCAGTTATGCATTGCAGGTAAAATAAAAAAATTGAACTAATACTTACTATCAAAATTGATATTACGATTTTTGTAAAAAATATATATAAATATAACTAATAATATATTAAATGTATTTCAATTAACCGTATACCTATATTACTAAATTATAAAAATTGTCTTTACTATTTTTGTTTGTATTAATGACTGTTTTTATACATTTCTTAATACGAAATTTACTTATTAATCACATGTTTAAAAATAATATGATTTAACTATTGATTAAAATATTTTAAATAAACTTGTTATTTAAATTAAGTAAATCAAATAATACTTTAATTCTAATAAGACTTACCATTTTTTTGATAATAAAATTAGTAACATTTACAAAATATTAAATTAAAATATAAAATATTAAAATATTAAAATTTTAAAATAATGATAAATCTTAATAAAGTTTATTTAAATTTCTTCAATGTTTTATAGATAACGCAAACATTAAGTTGGCTGGTACGTATGACTTCTGACGTTGAGACGAATATAGTCGCTGTAGAGAGAATAAAAGAATATGGAGAAACCCCTCAAGAAGCTCCTTGGGATATTAATGAAACTGAACCACCAAAAGATTGGCCAGCAACGGGATGTGTTGAATTTCGTGACTTCAAAGTCAGATATAGAGAAGGGTTAGATCTTGTGCTTAACGGACTATCATTTGAAGTTCGAGGTGGTGAAAAGATCGGAATTGTAGGTAGAACAGGTGCTGGGAAATCATCTTTAACCTTAGCTCTATTCCGAATTATTGAAGCTGCTGCTGGCAAGATCTTTATCGATAATATAGACATTTCACAACTCGGCCTCCATACCCTAAGATCCAGGCTTACAATTATACCTCAAGATCCAGTATTATTTTCTGGCAGTCTTAGATTGAATTTAGATCCTTTCAATCGGCATTCTGATGATGATATTTGGCGGGCGTTAACGCATGCTCATCTAAAATCTTTTGTTGAAAGTATGTAACATATAATTTATTTTATTGATAAAAATTGTGTAATATATATGTTGTACATTAAAATACTAATTATAATTGATTAATCTAAATTATATGGAAATTTATGCACTTTTATATTTATTAAATAGGCCTGCCAAGTGGATTATCTCATGAAGTAACGGAAGGAGGAGATAATTTAAGTGTAGGTCAAAGACAATTGATATGTCTTGCTAGAGCTCTTTTGAGGAAAACAAAATTACTTATTTTGGATGAAGCTACAGCTGCGGTCGATTTAGAAACGGATGATCTGATTCAACGGACTATTCGTGAAGAGTTCAAAAACTGTACAGTTCTAACTATTGCCCATAGGTTAAATACTATTCTTGATTCAGACAGGTTTGTTTCAAATCTATAGATGTAAATATTTTTTAAACAAATTAATTATTGTTAAAAAAAAGACACTCATTATATTATCAAAAATAGGTAAACATCATAATTGACTTTTACTAATAATAAAATGCTGTTTGTATGTATTTGAAAATATATGCGTGTATGGAATTATATTTAATAGGTCAATAAACTTTTAATTTATTTTTTTTATATTTCCAGGGTCATCGTATTGGAAAAAGGTTATATAATTGAATTTGATTCCCCAACAACACTGCTTCAAAAAACAGACAGTGCATTCCACGGTATGGCGAAAGATGCTGGATTAACGATATCTTAATAGAAACGTTAATTGATATAACTTTTATGAAAATCGCCATCAGATAAGCCTGAACTATATGCTCAAAATATGACTCACCGAATTTCTTTACTCATGATAAACGCTACATAGTAGTCATAATACAACTACATACATTTCTTAACCCTACATTTCGGTAGTCATATTTTTGCAATAAGGCAATTATAACCTAGTTATTTTTACAATCTATGCTACATTTTTCAGTAGTGTGTTTCATTTATTTACTATTATTTTTATTCAGATTTAATCAATGATTAATTTATTTCCATTCAATTAGAAATGGTCACAAAAAATTTAAAACAATAATAAAATTTAAGAACTTAATTCATATAAGAAAAAGAAAGTAAGCAATAAATAAATCATAAAATGATAAAAATTTAATAAAAAGTTCACGTGTTTAATAAATTATAAAGGTGTATTTTTCGATCAATTTGACAGACAATTTCTATCATGTATTATGATAGCCACCGATTGTGGTTTTATTATAAGGGAACTGTATGAATAATTTTTCATCTTTCCCACACAACTTAGTTTAAAACATAATATATATATAACATCGAGATTCATTCTCATCGCGTCTAAGGCAATGACTTACTTTTTAGCCTTACTGAAGAGTTCAAAATAAAGCATGGAACGAAACGCTAATATCTAACAATTAGATTTTTATTTTTATTTTGAAATTTTATAGAGCACTCATTTGTGCTAATAGAGGAGACATTCATTTGTGTTCCTTATAATAAAACCACAATCAGTGGCTATCATAATACATGATAG
>JABFQC010003431.1:0-14117 GCA_022817085.1 Psilanteris sp. ZL-2020 | reverse complement strand
CTATGTAATAGTGTACAGTAAAGGATGAAAACAAAGATACTATTATGTGTCATAATGTTTAAATAGACTAGCTTCTGAATTAATTTTTAAACGTTCAGCAAAATCGATTTTTCTATTAAACTAATATATCGATAATATTGTAACTCATCTGACTATACCTTAAACAAGATCATCTATTCAATTATTTACATTTACAAAGTAAATAACGAAACCAACTTTTGATGACTGTTTTTTTGATTATTTTACATTCAAAATCATTCGAATTTCACATATCGAGTTCGTCAAAAAAAGGGAAAAATAAAAAAAAAAAAAAAAGAAACTAAACAATTTACGTACAATTTACATACAGTGAAACACAATCGGGCGATTCATTGGTACATGCCTTGTGAATTGAGAATGGAAAGAAAATTGCCGCCATTGAGGGTAAGAGTTTGTCTGCCGAAAAAGGTGCGCGGAGCGATTAGGGAGTATAGAATTAAGTCCAAAGTAAGTTAAGTTGAATTCAAGTTTATCAAAGTACATTGTTGCAACTGCCATGCTGTGTGCCATTATACAAAGAGTCACGTTCGTTGTAAGAAAATGACGCGTTCCCATTGATAACGTTACAATTTTTGCTGTTACGACCTCACGTTGCTCGACACGTACGTACTATCGGAGGGTGGTTTTATCATCGCGCTTCAGAATCGAACATTTTCAATGAATAATTAACCGCAAACAGGCAAACACCCAACAATAACAAGAGCAAACTTCGTTTAAAATTAATCCGAAACAAGAAAGTGTTACACGATATTAATGTAATTTTACATCGAACTTTTGGCGTTCTGATCCAATTATATATATATACATTTTTCTATTTATATGGAAAGCACTGTCACGTGTAATAAATTTAAAACAACGTAATACGTAAAACAGATATAAACGCAATTTCTGCGATTCGTCATGATTATATACATATATAAATATATCAACATTTGCACGTATGTGGTTGTAAACGTAAACGATTATTTATCCGTTTCTGTGAGCAACGTGAAAGCAAACAACTACGAGCACAATGCAAGTGTGTGACAATTTATAACAATAGCAGGAGGATTACTATTCAAAAAGTACACGCAGTCCACTTTCTATCATACGTTAATTACATCTTGTAGGTTAAATTCATTTTTATACAAAGAGTATACGTTTTCTTTTGTACGTGACATTGGAGTGCTTGTGAGCGAGTCGTATCGTCATGTGTACGTTTTGAATGGTCATTTTTTGAATGCAGCAAATTGGCGTCGTGCTCCCCGATGATTTTTCCATTGAACGCAAATTCAAAATTGTTGTTTTGACTAAGAAATAAGGGACATTCCGCCTAGCGAGCATAGTCCAATTTTAGTCGCGAGCCGGTGGTAAAGAGTGTCTGTCTGAGTAAAGTTTGAATACAAGTAAACCAAAGGAGACCTTGATTCATCATAGATTCAAGCACAATAAGGACTAGTAGGGCCAGGCACAATAAAATACGGCCGACACGTTGTAGGCAGCGATCTGTTAGAGCGTCAAGTCATATAAATACCTATATAGTGAAAATATTAAATAAACACATATTGTCTATTGTCAAGTTCACGCATTGCTCGCTATTATTTCTACCCTGATCTAATCTTTTTTTTCTTTTTTCTTTCTTCGAAATAATTCATATATAAATATATATACGCATACATATATATTTTTATCATCAAAGTCCTGGTGCGACATTTGAACGTATTATGTGCAAATATAAGTTTTGTATTTAAAATTGTGCTTTTTCAAGTCTTAAAACAAATATAATTATTATATATTGTCATGATGTTATTACGTTTTTGCATATAATTGTTTACTGTTATTCTTTCTTTGTATTATTTAACTATTTCTTAATATAATATCATAGTATTTGGTCTTACGTTAACTCACTTTGAT
Source organism: Psilanteris sp. ZL-2020 (assembly GCA_022817085.1). Lineage (NCBI taxonomy): Eukaryota > Metazoa > Arthropoda > Insecta > Hymenoptera > Scelionidae > Psilanteris > Psilanteris sp. ZL-2020. The sequence continues at coordinate 12,185 of JABFQC010003431.1, read as the reverse complement.
CATTTTATATTATCAGATTAAACTTTTCAAGATATGTAAAATAAATGCTATTATTCAAAGTTATACGTCGAACATAGGTATACAACTCGATTATATTAAATGTAACTTATAAATTTCGTAATAAACGTACTTCGTAAGATTATATTAAAAAATGATTCAATGTTTTTTCTTTAACTTGTGATCGTCGTTTGTTTGTTCTTCAAAATAGGTAATAATCAAAACATTCCGACTCTTTTTTAATCACAAAATAATATCTTTGATTGGGTCAGCCGAGGAATCAATTATTGAATAATTAAAATGAGTGAAACCCAACCTACAACTTCGGAACACTTTTATGACACTGGTAAGCCAAACAATTCGTAAATAATAATTCGCACAACTAATTTATTATTTAAATATTATTATTTTGAAAAATTCTATAAAATGCTTTCAAAATTTGTTGCTTACCTTAAACGTGCGATTCGATTAAAAAATGTTAATTTATTGTCACAACGATCGAATTTTAAGACACAATCAAGAGTAATATTAAACTCGAAGAGCACACTAAAATTTTCGCTTCGATGTGTCCAGATGAGATATTAGATTTTTATAACGATTATCAAACGAGGACGTATTATACCACGCTCATGCTTGGTGACGTTTCTGGTAAGTACTATTTCGAACCGTCTTAATTCGAATTTATATATGTTTATAAATTCATTGTGTGTATACATGGAGAAAAATGTTATATTAAAAATGACTATACATTATGGTATTTCAGGGATTTGGAACCACATATTTCGAAAATTATTGTACGTCTTCTATACAAATTAGCTATATTTTATTAGACAAATTTCTATGAAGTATAGTAATTTCCATAATACTAATCATAATATACTTATAAAGCTATGAGTATGGTATTTTATAATGTAACTTTTTTCTACGTGTACTATCCAACATATTTATTTGTATATAAATGATTAATTCCGTTAATTTGCTTATAAATAAATATATATATACAATATTAATCATATATATGTATATATATATTATATATAAATTATAAGGTCTTTAATATTGCTATATGGGTAATTTTATATTTAATAATAATTCTAATAAAAATGATTCTATATATATATGTGCAAATGTAGCAAATATAGCTACATAGCAATATTAAAGGCCTTATAATTGATTAAACCGACAACAAGAAAACAGGTTTCACGGATTGAACTGAAAAGTACACAAAGGCAGGTAGGAGAGGACCATCGAAATTAACAGAAACCTTGAACAATTATATTGGAGCAATGGTGCAGGAAATTCTTTCACACAAAGGCGACGTTTTGAAGTTTTCCGGGGATGCTTTTATAGTTATGTGGAAACTGGCAGACAATATGGTGATGCGAGATGTTGCTGTAGAAGCTATTCAAACTGCATGCGTTATTCAGAAGTATTTTGGCACGGTGAAAACAGACGTTAATGTCACGTTAAAAGGTTCAATATTTGTCCTTGATTTTTCTGCGAAAGCAGATTTGAAAAAAGGAAAAAAAAAGAAAAGAAATCGTACATAAATATTGAATAAACATTGAAAGGGAAATCTTGAACGTTCATGTGATTTTTAGTTAAATTGGCTATTGCATCTGGCAAAATCTACTTTACGTCGATCGGAGATCCGAATAATATGTCTTATTATATTATAACCGGGAAACCTGTATGGGATGTGAAATCTGCGCAAGATTTGTGTCGGTAAATATTATAAATAATTGTAGGTAATGTTAATTTTTTGGTTAAAGGATATATACAAAATATATAGTGTAAAATGTAAAGTTTTTAATAATTGCGATATGAATCAAACTACAATTATTGACAATTATTAAGTTTTTGTCTATTTTTTTGTAAATTAAAATCTTTAATGATATAAACACGAATTATATGAATTAATTCTAATAACGCGAACTGTATCAACTGCAATCTTTTGTATGAAATCAATAAGTTGTTTTGTCTACAAATAATAATAATATTATAAAAAAAGTGTTGAGCAATCTTATAAATTCAAGTGGAGGAGATATACTCGTAGCAGCAAGTTGTTGGCAATGGCTGAATCCAAATGAATATATTTATGAAATGTTACCAGATGGTAAACACACATTAGTTTTAGCAACAACTATGATGTGGGATCATACTAAAGAAAAATATAATGAATTGGAAGGTATGGTTAAATAGAAATATAATTCTGATTATCAGTCACATTTTCAGCGTGTAATAATTAGTTTAGAATTTACAGTAATAAATAAATATTGTTAAAATTATAGTAATTGCTATACATTACACTTATTTACTGGTTTCTTTTTTTGTAATAACACGAAGTCATAACATTTAATAAACTCACTATACTAGAAAAAAGTGTCTGAAATGTGTCATTGTTTTAAAATACTAAGTAACTTATTTAAGTCTCCAGATGTCGTAATGAAAAAAATTGTACATTAGATTAAGATACCTAGGTGTCTTGTTTAAGTCGCTTTGTGTCTTAAATAAGACACGTGTATTATATTTTTATTTGCAAGGAATACCAATGAAATGAATAACAACTAGTAATAATGATTTTATTTCAATAAAAAAAATGATTTTTTTGAAATCTATCAATTGCCTTAATACTTAAAATCAATATAATCTAAAATACAAACTATTAGAGAATTATAATTGTATTCTGATTGTATTAATTTTTATTATACCTCATTTTCAGTGTAAAATGTTTGTAGATGTTGCAAATAATTAAAAATACTTAAATTACTTTGTTAGCATTATATAAATTAGAAAAGAAAATTCATATCATAGTAAAACATAATTTCATATTTTTCCACTTATATTTTAACAACATTGTGTACATTTGTTATATTAAATTATGCCTAAAAATAACAGAACTTATTTATGTCTTATTCACTATATGTGAATTAGTGCAAACATCAAAGTATATGCCGATTATTTAATAAAATATTATAATAATATTATAAAATATTAAATATTATGCTGAAGCGTGGATATGATTTTAATTTGCTTGTCTCTTAATTTGTTTAAAAAAATATATAAAACAATTAATAGATTCCAGTAATAATAAAAACGAAAGTGAATCGACGTTATCAAACGACTCAATAAAGCGATCAAATATTACTACTGACACAGAAGTTTCAAACAACTTTTTTGTGGATGCTAAATTTCAAGAAATAGATTATAATTGCAAGTATTATAAATTTGAATTAATTTTGTTGGAATCATTATTCAATGTATAATTATTATAATTCAATTTATGTAAGTTACAAATAACAACCTGTATTATAAAAAGAATTTAATTTTTGATAAGATAAACGATAATTAATTGTAATTGGTCTTATTATAGTGCGTCCGAAAGTAATAATGGCTGCAAAGTCTCGTTTACGGGACAAATTAAGATGTTATATGTTGAGACCAGTTATCCGAGCAGTTGAAATTGGAGAACCCTTACATTATCTGACCGAAATGAGACAAGTCGTTATAGTATTTGTTAACGTTATTACGTCAAATAGTGATAAAAAAAAATTGATTCCTCTGGTCAATCACGCATATCAATTAATTTGCAGGTATCTAATTCAAACATGTTGTTTTAGTGACATTTATAAATGATACAGATTTATTAGACAAATTTGAATTACTTTCAAGAATTGTAGGAACTATGCAAGGTTGCGTGAATAAAACGTCACTTTTCGACAAAGACCTTATGTTTCTTTGCATTTTTGGGCTTCGAGGGGAGAGACACGATTTGGAATCTCAAATAGCACTACGATGTGCTACAAAAATAAGAGCGAAATTGATCAAAATAAAAAATATAACTTCCGTAACAGTAGGTGTAACGACGGGAATTTGCTACTGCGGAGTTGTTGGCCATATTTTACGACGAGAATACACAGTTATTGGCATGCCCGTTAATAAAGCTGCTAGGCTCATGTGTGCTTATATAGATAAAGTAAATTTGACTGCTTATAAAAACGAACGATTAAAAATTTAATATTTGTTTTATGCCAATTTTAAAGTTAACAGGTTGTTAAATGTAAATTCATATAACGTTAAGCAGTTATATATAAAATGGAGAAATTTTGTTACTTTCATAAACACAATAATTTATAAAAATAATTTGACGTAAAAATATTAAAATAAATAATATAATTCTAATATATTATGAAAATATAATAATATGATAATATGAAAATAATTATTTTTATAATCATTATATTATAAATTAATTTATAATTATTTATATTTATAAATAATATGAAATAATATTCTATATATAATGGTTATTTAAATATATTGAAATGAAGATTTGATTACGCGATGATTATGTTTTATATCAAATTGTAATATGAAATTGTAAACTTAACTAAATACTTTGCGTATTCAGTTGCGCTTTCTTAAAGATAATATGGATGAAAACTTACACTGAGAAAAATAAAACATGAAAAATTACTGTTTATAATACTAATTTGCACGGAGAATAATGTTTAGCTGTGACTAATAAACATTCTTTCAATTTAAATACATGTTTGGCTAATTTAGTAAAACATTTATTTAAATTAAAAGAATGTTAATTAGTCCCAGCTAAACATTATTCTCCGTGTGGGGCTATATGATACAAATCGTCAAAATTTACTGTTTTTAACAGTAATATATTATTATAATTCAGTAATTATCTATGTAAATAACTTGATTTTTTTCTGTCAAAAACAGTAAATTTTGACGATCTGTATCATATGGCCCCAAATTAATAATACAACCAGTAATTTTTATGCTTTATTTTTCTCAGTGTACTTTTGCAATACTATTTTAAATGATTACTATTAAAGTATATACATTCAATTATATAAATTATACAATTATTTTCAGGTCGTCTGTGACAGAGAAAGTTTCCTTCAATCGCATTTAGAAGCTAAACATTTTATTCTTCAACCACACAAAGCGTTGAAAGGAATATCGAATACAGGACCGGTTTACGAATTTATAGAAAAAGATTTGTAAGAAATGACAATTGATTATACAGTTAATGATGGTGTATAAAGCTTTAGATGTGTTTAATTAATTTATAGAAACGAAGGAGAGATTCAAGTTTTAACCAATTATCCAATTTTAGGGAGAGATGTGGAAATAAAGATTTTTCGTAAGGTATTAAGTAATATGATAGAAACCAGGAAACTAAGAAAAACAAACAAAAACGCACGATCTATCTACAATACATTATTTATCAAGTACATATTAAAATACAACCTATCAATAATCAAAATTAGTCTTTAATAGATATTCGTATGGCATTGCACTCTATTCACTTACAATAATTTGCATTACAACAAAATTCAATTATTGTAAGTGAATATACACTTATTGAAAAAGTTCAGATTCTGCCTGAACAGAAATAATACATTACAATATAGAGTAGTAATTTGACGATCCTCACCCGAGGTGAAATTTAAACCTTACTTATCACCTATAAGTTATCGAAATTGTATAAAGATAAGACCTAATTAGGGCCTAAAAACGGCCGAAATTTCCTTTTTTCCTAATAGGAGCACTTATGTAGGGCCTATTTGGGAAAGGTTCTTGAATCATGTTGGTCTTAAAAAAGTCTTATAGGTCTTAAAAAGGACCTAATATTCGAGTTTAAGCAGTTAAATACCTTAAATAGTGCTAATAAAGGTTCTGTAGGGGTAATGTAGGACAAAAATTTCGCCTCGGGTAATTATCAATTTTTTAGTAAAACTAAAATAATCAATATCATTGTTAAAGCAATAATTAACAACGTTCAATTAATTAACAATTTACAAAAAATAAAAAACTCAAACAATTATCATCAAAATAATAATTTTAATAAGATATAGTTAAACAAAGATAAAATGTTAAAATTACTATTGAACATACATATAGAGGTGAACCCCGAATAGGCAAAACCAGATTACTTCAAGAAGTGAAACAAATACTACCTAAAAGCGTACCTTCCAACTACATATCATTATTGGCTCGGGATTACCAGGTACTTATTTGCTACGAATATATATACCCACTCGTTATTAATTGAAACGAATTCTCCGTTACCGTTTTATCCCTGTTTGCGCGTTAATACTAAATATCGTTTGCAATTCGATTAAATCAATCCATAAATTAAAGCTATCGGTTTTGATTTGAATATTTAAACGCTCGGTGAACAATTATATTTAGACCGTAAATTAATTCTCTTATTCAATGTTCTGTGCTCGCGTCCATTTCATTATAACTGGTGGCGTTTTGAATTTACGATCTTTCAAGCTGTAGCTGTTAAACTGATGAATGAGACTTTAATAAAACCAAACCCTACCAGGAACCATACTCGCTGATTCGCATGTTATTTTTCGCACCACTTGGATTCGTGACAAACTCCACGGTGTCCGAGCGACAAGACAAACTAACTGCCCATCTCTCGAAATATAAGCATCCCGAACACTTTTGCGCGCTTAATCAAATTTTCCACGTCGACTTTCACGTTGGTTCACAATACACCGAGCTCAGCTTACAAGAAAAGCGAAAACTATTGCAGAATATCTTGGTGACGTTGATGTACAGCTGTTTTCGGATACTCTGGGTCATCATAGTCGACGATGCGGAGTACACGGATGTACAGTCGCTGCCTATGTTGAAGCTTTTGACCAGACAAGACTTGGTCTTGTTAGTCATGAGCTTCGGACAAAAAAGAACGATAAACTACCAGTTACTCTCGATCGTTCCCAAGAGATCACAGGTTTGCTTATAATTAGACGCGGTGCACGTGGGTAAACACGCTTAGAACATTTCATTTCAATTTCGTTTGATTAGAATCGTCTTCAGTGACGGCGTGCGAATAAAAACAAATAATAACAAAATTAATAACATCGTACGAAAATTAATTTCATTATTCGGGATGAAAGTGACATTTTAAATTATACAGTTATATATAGAAAAGTGATTATTATCAATTTATTAATTAGTAATTATTTTAACAAATCAGTGTATAAGATGTATTTTATAATAATCTGAATGATTGGTTTTTTGTTAATTATGAATGAAAGTGTAATTTGTTAGATACTTACTTAATGAAACTAAATATTTTTAGGTTATTTGTTTATTAGGTCTAAACAAATGGTACCACGCAGGATTAGCGTGCCAAATTCTTAATGTTGAAGCCATTCCGCCTGAAATTGAAAAGTAAGCTTTCAAATATTTCAATTTATGTACAATTTCAAACAAATTTATGTACAAATTTAAAAATTGTGCGTTGTAATATTTCATAATTGAATTATTATCAGTATTCAAATAACCATTGAATTACTATATATATTTTAAAATTAATATTAAAATTCTGTTGTATAACTTAAAGCAAAAAAACTCTACTTTGTATTAGAATAATTTATTCTTAAGGTTCTTAATGTTCATTATTGTATATAGAAGACACAATATTTAATAAGACAAACTTGTTTTGTTAATAATCATATATGTTTAATTTTACTATTATCAATTTTCAATACTAAAAGTGAAGTTTTGAACAATACCGCGAATATAAAATACTGCAAAATATACAAATCGGTTCCTAATAATAAATATAAATATTAGGATTATTCAAGAAAAAAGTTTAGGCAATCCAGGTTGGATAGAAAGCTATTTAATAAGCTTAATTCAAGTAAAGGGCATAATAATTCAAAAAACTACTAGAGAAAATACTAACAAAATAGGCTTAGTGCTCCCTCCAAGAAATATGTTGCAGAGGTAGAATTCATAAAATTATACAATTATTTTTCATATCACGATTCAAAATTTCAAAATTTGTTATTCACGCATTACTGTTTAATTGTTTGTTATTAATATTTAGAACAACCAATGATAAATCCTCAACCGATACTGTCAAAAGGGATGATGCTTGGGATATGTATCAATCTAGTTATAGAGTAAAATTAAAAAAATTATTACATAATATAAATATACATACTAATTAACAATCGAAAAATAAAACATGCAAAACGTTATTAAACATTTAATTATATTGTATCTGGAATAATTGATGTGCATATATTTAGGATAGCAAAACAGATATCGCTAAGAGCAATATACAAAATATTTCTGATGACGAAGATCAAAATGAAATGATAAATGTTTGTTGCATTTCGATGGAATACAGCTTAGAGAATTTCGATACGGAAGCCACAATAGACGGTAAATAATTATATTTAAAAAAATGATATAAAGTAACATATAAAACTGAATAAATAAAATATTTGTAATTAAAAATCGTGTCCAATAAAAAACTTTAGTTCGTTAATGCAATCACATCAGAACACTACACTTGGAAAAAATTAAACGTAGAAAATTGCTGTTTATAATACTAATTTGGAGACATTAAAGTAAAACTCGAAAAATTACTGTTTTTCCATGTAAAAATACTGTTTTTCATACCAAATTTTTCTTCTATTTTTTAGTATAATGCTATTATAAACAGTACTTTTTAGGATTTTGTTTTAATGTCGCCAAATTAGTATTATAAACAGCACTTTTCTAAGTTTAATTTTTCTGAGTGTACACAATTTTCATCCAAAAATTGACTAATAAGTTTCTTTTTTACTTAAAACATGAAATATACTTTCAGTTAATTTATTGTATTATTTTCGAAATTGAAATATATTTTGTAGTTATAATATTGAAAATATTTGATACCTTGAGTCTCCTTGAGCAATTCCTATTGAAATGTGCCTCTGTATTGGGGGAAATCGTTAATCGCAATATTTTGGAATATTCATTGATGCAAGGAACGCAGGCAAGGAAAATTGGTTTAGGTAAGAAGATAAATAAATCATAAAAAACTTATTACACTTAAGAAAAAAAGTATAAGAAATTATTTGCATTATTTAGCTTGTCAGTTAAATCAATAACTCGTAAATTCAGATATTAATAATATTTAATAAATATTCAAATAATTTCACTAATACTAATGATAGTAATAATAATAATAATAAAATTAAAATTTAATCTCCTTTAAATAATTTATTTAATAAACCTATAAAAGAAATCAACTGTAACGTAAAAGTAAATAACACGACTCACATAAAATGTATTTTGTTCTCCTTAAGCTGTGCAAAAACTATTTGAACTTCAGATTTTAGGCTGTGCTATGGGCAATTTTAATCGTAGCGCAGTTTCCACTTTAATAAACTACAATGACAGGAAATCAATCATTGACAAACATATAGGTTGCGGCTGTGTTGGATTAGAAATAAAAGGTGATTTTTAATGTTATATGAAATCCGTTCTTTGAATGTAATTGTATTTATACGAAACAAGGCCATTTCTATATTGGTGTAGTCTTGTGCTTAAAATTAATTTACAGAACAGTTGTCGGACTTACCGAAATACGCTTCCTGCGGCTTGATGCGTTTCAAAATGAGCGTCTTCCGGGAAGCTACTTATAAGTAAACAAACACGTTTGGTTGTTTTTATGTTTATAAATAAATTTTTTGTTTACAAAGCATATGAATTACAAAACACCTTATTTTATAAGGTTTGTTAAACAATCATTTGATCTATTAGATTATTAACAGAATTCCAGAAAGTGGAATTTCATACTAAAGCTTTAAATTATCTCCAAGAAAATGTCCGAAGATGCGCGAATTGTGGCTACAAACCTTTTCGAAAAATCTTAGGCGAAACCACTGTAATGACGACTCAAGGCAGACAAAAATTCTATACATCTCATAAGATTGGAGTGGAGTCATATATAAAACTGCAAACGTTAAGTAAGTCTTGTATAAAGTATACAGAATTAATATTTTATATGCAAAAATAAATATATATGTATATATACTTATTGCAAGTAGTCGTCATAAGTTCACATAAATCTGGAAATACTTTTGTCCCAACAAATGTAAAATTGAATAGGGCCATTCTTGTATATAAGATTTGTTAGATATTTGAAAGGAGTTGGTGAGACTGAAGTTAAAGGACATTTTTTACAAACATTTAAATGATTATAATAATATACTTTTTATCTGTTTAACAAAAAATTATTTTGTATTGTCTATAATTATCAAATGTTAAATCAAGAAAAATTAATGTATCAGAAGTTTCCAACGTTTATTTTCACACAAAAAAGTAAATAAACATGAAACATTACATAAGAAATAAAAATCAAATATTTAAAAGATAATTTAGATTGCAATAGATCAAAATAAATTGTCTGGTAATAATTTTAGGCCAATTAATCCAGAATAAAACCCTTTTTTCGTAATATAAAATTACATAATTTATGTTTGTATTTTTCAGGCTCCGAGTCACTGCGAAATAGTTCATTCATTTCAAAGATCGAAAAGAAATCGGAATCGAAAACATCGTTGGAATCTTTCGCAGGGATTGACTTCAGACATTGTGAATGCAATCTAATATTAATGACAACATATACTCAAATATTAGAACATTGTTTCAGGATAGGTAAAGTAAAACAAAATATTATACATATAATTACTAAAGCAAAAGAAATTGAATTCATTAAATTACGATACATTGTCTGTAAATAACGTTTATTTTTACTTTATATTAATAATACCAATAATTAAATATTTCTTAAAAATATTTTAGTGTAGTATCAAAAATGTTTCTTGATGACCTTTATTTCACGCTAAATACTACCAAAACAAGACTAGTTTATCTCATAAACTAGTTAAAACTTCTTTTTCATATCGTAGTATATGATTATTCGTTTCAATCTATTATAAAAGTAAAACGTGTAATCAAATATTAACTAGCTCTTGGGTATAATTATCGCCAATCTCAACTATCTTTGTCTTGCTGTTTCTAGGAATAGCTAGCTAGAGGACATTACATAAAAGTCATTATTTAATTTTTCTCATTTATTTTCAGTTCTGTAAAGATGTATAATTTAATATTAATTAATGATTTTTTATCCTTTGTTTGATATTAATATTTTCTTAATAAACATTTAAGGTCACAAGTTTTTACGAATGTTATAAATTAATATCATATAACACTACTCAGCATGTTATTTTAACCCAGTTGCCGACGTCTCCCTTTCTTATAATACATGTAAAAATTACTTTATGTATTACGTACATTGAGAATTAAGCATTATAATTCATATACAAATATTCATTTATGTTACTTACTGTCAAGTTATGTATCTCAACAAATATTCTTAAACAAAATAATTAATTCAAAATTATGTAAGGTCGAAAAATAATTTGCTCTATATTGTAATAAGTAATAATTCATGTAATTTAATAATTCAATTAAATGTATGCTTAAGTTATTTTACGTAGGACATAACTATTATATACATTTTCCTAGAATTTAATTTCAGACTGTTAAGAAATAGCCAAACTTTCATATCATTAAACATAAATAATGTACTTTAATACCAATTAATTTAATTTTCATCTAATTAAAAACATATATTTTTGAAAATTTTTACGAAAAATATATGCATCATTTTTTTTATCAGTTTTTATTTCAAAATGTAGAACTATAGTCATCATTATTTTAGAACGATCTGATAAAGCACTAAGTGCTATTCTGGAGTTTGCTGAAGTATGTCTGTCTACAAACAATATTCTTCAAGCCCGAAAACTTTTAAAAGATGGCGAAGAACTTTTACTTAAGGTAAAATTATCCATTTCAACAATACTGTAATCATTAATAATGGAACTTAATATAGATTTCTAGTGTAACATGTTAAATACATTGTTACAAAACACAATTATATAGTTTATAAAATGATAATTTTAATGGATATAAAACACAATTAATACAAAAACTAAATAGAAGTCGATTTGGTGAAACAAACATTTTTTTGTTCACAATTTTTCGACTGAAAATTTGGTAAAATGTGGCCAAAAATTAATAATTTTCTAACCGATTCCAAATCATCCTAAAATACGAAATAGATGTATTTTTAATTATAAAATATCGATTTTAGTTGATATAGAAGATTTTTAGTCATAAAGATCCAAACCTTTAGCGAATATGTCAAAAAGAGCCAAAAAGTATTGTGTTATACACGGAGAAAAAAGTATACCTAAAAATTTCTATATTTTCCGTGTAAAATTACCATACTTTATAGAAATGCAGTCAAAGATGTTATGTCTCAATTTAACTTCAATACAGTATGGTAATAAATGAGT
>JABFQC010003430.1:0-14117 GCA_022817085.1 Psilanteris sp. ZL-2020 | reverse complement strand
ACACAATACTTATAATTTTGTCAATATAAATTTACTATATTACATTTTTTTTGTTCTTGTTAAATTAACGATCAGATTGTACAATCCAGATTGTTAATTTAACAATCTAGTTCTCTGAGTGTATGAACTGATTGAGTTACTACGAATATTAAATTTACAAACTATAACGCGTTTAAATCTAAATCTTCGTTTTTTCAAAATAGCTTTACGTGTTTTCAAAACAACTTTTAATATCGGCTCTTCAGGAGTAACTGACTCATTAGCGACGCCCGACACTGTCGAAACATTCGGACTCGCCCTCCCCTCTTTTCCTAATCATGCTAAACGTTACCCCTCATTGCACTGATGTAAATTTCAAATTTAACTAGCTTAAAGAATACAATCAAAATAAATAGGACAAATATATTTTGAAATAAAGATACTTTATTTCACTAAGAAAATATTATAATTATAATAATGAAACCAACAGTAATAATTTTTGTTGTCCAACGCAATAAAAAATTGCGTTTTTAATTAATTGCAAGAAATCTAACTTATAAATCGTGTACGACAATGTTTTCAATTTAATTTATATAAAATGTTGTCATTTTTTATATATACTTCGTTTTATCTGGAAATGCTACGCAAAATGTTGCAAATAAAATACATATAACCTTAAATCTACACGCTGGTAAGTGCAAATAAATTCTGCAAGAAGAAAAATTAAGTTGAAGTTTTGTACTGTTTGCTATAATACTTTTAATGGTAATGTCTACTATTACTTCTGTTGAAAAATCATAGACAATTGTACGGATTAAAATGAAAAGGTAGTTACAATGATTAGAGTTTTCAGACTCTTTTTTTTTTAAAAAGCAAGTGGTTGACTCATAGATTGCCTCACAAATGTCACACAGAAAGAAAAGGTTGTTTAAAACAGACACACATCGTTCGACAAACACATATTGTGTACACTCAGAAAAATTAAACTTAGAAAAGTGCTGTTTATAACACTAATTTGGCGACATTAAAACAAAATCCTAAAAATTACTGTTTATAATAGCATTATAATAAAAAATAGAAGTAAAATTTGGTATGAAAACTGTATTTTTACAAGGAAAAACAGTAATTTTTAGGTTTTTACTTTAATGTCTCCAAATTAGTATTATAAACAGCAATTTTCTACGTTTAATTTTTCTGAGTGTATTATAAATAATATAAAGTGTAATTCATACAAACTTATCGTCTAGAATTAACAAACAGTGTTATTAGGATGAAACTATACTTTTGTTAGAAAAAAATGTCAAAAGTTCAGAATTTATATTCAGTTTTGAATTTGAATTGAATTAATAATTATAATCCAAAGCGATCATATTTACGGTGAATAATTTTTGTAACATTAATTTTATTCTTTAGTAATTATTGTAATTAAATTTTCATTTTAATTTATTATATTACAATTTGAGGTTAGGATTGTAAAATGTATACATTGTCAAGATTATACAACGATGACAGACAAATAGTCGTAATGAAGAATATATCAGTCGATTTATATTTTGCAAAAATTTTGTCAACTATACAACTACTTATTGTGAATTTTCGTATTACCACTATTTTTCTCTGGATCTGTCGAATTTCGTCATTTTCAGACAAACTTTTTTCTTGCGTGCAAGTCTTGGCCATTTCATCAGAATATACGTAACAACCAGTTCAATTCCCAGCGACATTACTTTTTTTGCATCCAAATCTGATTATCATAAAGACATCGGTTTTAAATATGATATAATAATATTTCTACAGACTTATCTATTACTATATATAATTATACATATAAAAATATGAATACAACAATTATGACTTACATTGACGATTAATTATTTGATCGGAAAAATGACTAATTTTATGTGCATCGAACAATAGTAATACGTTTTTGGCAAAATTATTAATTAATTTGTCATATTTCTTTAAGTCTAATATTGAATTATTCATACACAATTTCGCGGGTATTCGATTATAAATTAAAATTAGAAACTTTTCGACTTTAACAGAAAAACTTAAGTACAAGTTATTACATTTCGTTTGTAAGATTTTTTACGGACGTCAACATCGAACAGATGCTTAATTGAGGTACAAATGGATGGAAGGGTGTAAATCGTCATTTAGTAGTTAAGTATTGTGTACGTTGACAATCATAATTTGCGGACATATTTAAAAGCACGACTCGAGATTTTTTAATGTCACTGTACATGAAGAGATGTAACGCAACGTAATGAAAAAAAGCGAACTTTTGAAAATGTAATATTATGTATTCGAAGAAACTAACTGAAGAAAATAGTTATTTTACTATATAAAAATGTTATTTATTTATTTACAAAATTAACGCGAATATCCCTTTATAAATTATATTTTATATTTAGTTATATTTATATTTAGTTTTAGACTAATTATGTGTATTTATAAGAAAAGAATTTATTGTAATAAATAAAAGTTGGTATGCGTGTATTATATTATTATAATAATTATTATTTATTTATCAAATTTATGCTTAATTTAAATGTTATTTATTATTATTGTAATTGACTTTTAATATTTTTAGTTTAAGATTTTATGGTTACCATTAATAACTATGTAGTTAAATAATTTATATGAAAATTATATTGATCATTTTTTTAATATTTTATTGAACTCACAAAAACCCGTCAAATTGCTTTCAAGTTAATAAAGTAAATGTTATATATATACACGATTGAAAATCATTCGTTTTTCTTATTTAAACTATTGTATTTCAATTTTTTTATGGTAAATAATAAAAAAAAATTAAGAACTAAATATTTTTACAGCTTTTGTATTGTACTTTAATTTGCGTTGAAACGCAAATCTTGATAACACAAAATGGAAAAGAACAGTCGCTAATTTTTTAATAAAACTTTAATAAAAGTAAAAATAAGTGAAAGAAGTTTGCAACTTTCCATCGAAAGCCAACGTAACGATAGTATTGTTTCAAGAATTTATATTAAGAAAGAAATTCATTTTGACGTGTATAAGATTTTGGAAATTTTTATTGACAAAAATACAACTTTAAACTTATAATGATTTAGTTATAAATGACTTAGACAATTATTGTTTATTACTTTTCGAGGACGTTTATAAGACTTATTGTAACTGTCTAATCGTAAAATTGTAACTTACTGTACAAATTCAATCAAATATATATTAATTTTCAAATTATAATGAATATAAATGTAATACTCTATTAACTTATTACATAATTATTGTGAAATGTTGTATTAAAGTATTGATAATTTATACGTTTAACATACAATTTATTGGCAATACAAATTTATATGAACAAGTAAATTAAGTGCATGAAAATGATAAAATATTTTAAATCCAAAAATTATAATATTGCAATATTTCAATGACAAAAAAAACTTTATATGATGTTAAAACTCATTTCTCAACTGTGTATAATATCTTATGTCGTTAAATAAAATATATGATATACATATTTCGTTTAAAACACAAAGTGACTTATTTAAGTCATCAGATATCTTAACTTAAGATACTAGTTCATTGCATCAAAACACTTGCGCGTCTTATTTATTGAGACACTGGTGTGTTAAATTAAGACGTTTTCATGATAATTTGTGTCATCATATGTATCAGAAGTTTCCAACGTTTATTTTCACACGAAAACGTAAGCAAATCCAAAATATGACTAAAATTTCAAAAAAAAAGTTTCTTCTATTGTAGTTTTAAATAAATTATACAGAAATGACAATTTCATCGAAAATAAATAAAGTACCCCTAAAAATATGTATCAGAAGTTTCCAACATTTATTTTTACACAAAAAAGTAAATAAACATGAAAAATTACGTCAGAAACAAAAATCAATTATTTAAAAAATAATTTAGATTGTAACAGTTCAAAATACATTTTCTGGTAATAATTTTAGGCAAATTAATCCAGAATAAAACCTTCCTTTCCTATTATAAAATTGCATTATTTATATTTATTTACTTTTTCGTGTGAAAATAAACGTTGGAAACTTCTGATACATGTCATCATATGGTTTCTTTTTAATTTTAATATTAAACATTTTTTCTATAATAACTCGAATTTTTAATTATGCATACAACATTAAAGTCAAATAAAGGTACACAAAATATTTTCAACTAGATTTTTCCAAGCAGATCATTTCGTAACGATATTTATTTTTAACGATGTTTATATTAATATATTTTTATTTAAATTTTTTAATATTCATTTACAACTTAACTGCATGTTGTGTATTATCTTTTATTTTTTCCTTTATTACTGTTATAACACTGTAAAAACAGGAACCTTTTAAATGTCTTATTTTAAGACACCACCGCCTTAAATGAAGGCGCTATGTAACTTGCACGAAAAGACGCCTTACGAATAAGCCATTTTGAAGATTTAAGACACCGAAATATCAGGCGTTTAAAGACGCCTTGATTAAAATGAATTATTTTTCAGTGTTTTCATTTATTAAAAGTAATAAAAATTTATATTTTTAGTTGATATAAAAAATAAATGAAATTATATATATATTTACACACTGAAATAATCCTGCAAACTTTACCAGACAATATTGTAAACATCGGATGAAGGGAAAAAATGTAAATAAATACCTGAAAATATTATTATTTTTGTCAGATTGTTTGGTAATTTTTGTCACATATATTGAAGCTTTAACCATAATTTATCATCCATGTTTATAATATAGTATGGTAAAATTTGCAGGATTATTTCTTTCAGTGCAATAATATCTTTAATTTTATTAGTTAAAATATATGGAATAAACCATATGTGACATTAGACCAGGTTATATATAATCTAAGGCGTCTTGCAAGTATCTTACTATAAGTCGCCAAACGGATTTTGTAAGTAAACAACTGAAAACTGTCTACGAAAAAGTACCTTAATTTCAGACACCTGTTTTTACAGTGAAACTGTAATAAATTATTTATAACAAATATGTATCCAATGCATTGTTTATTGTTATGTAAAAAACAATTGCAAAACCATAAATGGTCAAAACTATGATTTTAATATATACAACATTTATTTATTTTATTTATTGAGGATTGAAAATAATCGTACA
This sequence comes from Psilanteris sp. ZL-2020, assembly GCA_022817085.1. Classification (NCBI taxonomy): domain Eukaryota; kingdom Metazoa; phylum Arthropoda; class Insecta; order Hymenoptera; family Scelionidae; genus Psilanteris; species Psilanteris sp. ZL-2020. The sequence goes on along the minus strand of JABFQC010003430.1, from coordinate 9,012 downwards.
CCATATATAATGTTTAACCGAGATAAATTTACAAAAAACCGTATCCCAAACATATTATATATGATACACAATAAAAACGATATTAAACTTTCAACGTTTAATTTATTTACATTTGAATTCCGTTACAAAGTGCACTTTTATAGATAAACAGTGATAATAATAATAATAACAATAATAATAATATCTAATGCATTACACTGTTTAATTAGTATACGAATACAAACGCTCGGTATAAAATAACAAATAAACTCATTCTTAACGTATCAAATTACTTATATCTGATGTTAAGTTTGCTAAACTAAAACTTTTCAACCGTATTTGATGATCGCTTACCATTCTGACAGGGCAGTCTGCGTAATCGCGAATTAAATTGTAAAAACTTTAACCACTTTTGTCGCACAAAATATTAGACACGATGTTACAATAAGTTCACGGGATAATCGGATTACGATTGCTGCGGATCGGGCATATCATTAAAAAGAAAACAACATGACAATATTTGATTTGTATATCAACGAAGAACGTCATTCGATGTATCGAATGTCGCGAAATCAGTCTTGTGGACAAGTAATAGAAATTATTCGTACGATAGGATTATGATAAATAATATAATTCGGTTTGTAATGATGCTTTATGTTCAACAAATTTGTCCGTGCTTGACGCTCTTAATGAAACTTTATATGTCCATTTATTTACTAAAATATAGCTATACGATCAAAATATGACGTTATTTATTAATTTATTCACGTCGATCGATTAATGCGTTGATATATAAAAACAGTAATTTAATGATTGAAAATGTAAAAGATTTTTAATAAAAGAATTGATTATTTTTATCCAAAAAATAAAATAAATAATTCAAATGAGTAATAAGATTTGTTATTATTTGTTTGAGATTATTCATTAATTGTTGAATATTTGAATAATGAGTATAATATACAAATCTTATGTATGTATATAAATTAAAAATTAATCCTTAAAAATTAAAATCAAGTTTTTATTGATATTATTAAGGATGTGGACGAAATATTATTGTAATTACCTAATATAAACGGATTAAAACTTATTATACTTTATTTTATAAAGCTCGTATTATAAATTTATCGTTGAACTATAAGTAAATTCTTTCATCAAGTTGATTTTATTTGCATGTAATCTTTAGGGCTTTTGCATTTATGAGCATTGTGTACTATTATTATGAATTCATCGGGAAACTGTTCACTGCTAAAGTTATAAATCAATCCTGGTGAAACAGGAGTTATGCTTCTTTTTATTTAAATTACTTAACCTAACTTAATATATCATTATAGCAAATGTTCATAACATATTCAAACGTACTGTTAATTAATAATTAATAATAATTTTCCGTCTAGTTTACTGATTGTATATATTATTCGATTGAATTTTTTTATTTTGTTATTACATTTCTACTGAACTTTGTATTATGTATTATAAGAATTTTTATGAATTACCTCTAACTTACAACATCGGTCTTTTTTTAACATAATATAAATATATATTCGTTTTAACTGGCTTTAAAAGTTAATTTAATAGTTTTTATAACGTTTAAGAATAGGGTATTAAAAATTAAATATAATATTTTATATGTAAATATATAAATAAAAAAATGTTTAAAAAAAAAAAAAAAAAAAAAAAAAAAAAAAAAAAAAAAGAAAGAAAACTTATATACCAGTGGGGGAGTTTGTTTTCTTGTTTTCACAACCACAATTTGTATTTAAACCAATATTTTCAAATCACTTTAAACCACATAACACGCCTTGTCCTGATTTTAAGATAAATTCCATTTCTTAGTTTAAAACCATAACGTTGACTCAAAAAAAATTTTTTGACTTTTTGTTCCATAGTTTCAACAAGTGTAACCAAAGTGTTTCTTGCGTAAATGAAATGAAATTAATAAACTTTGACATACGCAACTTTTGTGTAATAAAAGTTTGATAAGGATTTATTATAGCGTTTCACGCACGAAATAATTTTTTATTGTACAACAAACTGCATATATATATATATATAACGAAATAATATAAAACTGCATAACACCGATGCAAAAAATGGGGAAATGTTTCGTTTGATAAAGAGCACGTACAGCACACCTCGTAAAAATAAGTCATCGGTTTTCTGTTTTAGATGCACATTCCTTGCGGCAATTTACTCACGCGCCTTAAATACGGTATATATAGAATAGTATTCCTCAGGTAAAGCTGCCAGCGTTTGCCTGAATAATTGTTTTTTACTTTATACCGCGGAGTATCATAATATTCTGACAATGAAATGTGTTTCGTTTCGGGACGATATCAAATTTAAATAATCTTGATAATTAAGGAATACTTAACACGAGTATAATATATATATATACTGAAAGAAATAATCCTGCAAACTTCCCACACGGACAAATATATATATTGAAAATATAAATAGATTTATACAACTTATTGCCGCTTTTTTTATAAACCAATTAATATATAGTTTATAAATTATATAAATTATTTATAAATAGTTTGTATATTTGATATACATAAAATATATATTTCAGGATTATAAATGATGTTTATATTAATATTATAAATTTTATATAACTAATATATTTTTTAGTAGAAAATATATTTTAAATGTATAATTTTTATAAACTATATATAAATTCGTTTATAAAAAAAACGGCAAGAAGTTGTATAAACCGATTTATATTTTCAAGATATATATTTGTCCGTGTGGGTTTACCAGACAATATGGTAAACATCGGATAAAGGATAAACAAATGTAAATAAATACCTGAAAATATTATTATTTTTATCAGATTGATGGCAATTTTTATCACATTTATTAAAGCTTTAACCATAATTTATCATATTTGTTTACATTTTTTTTCCTTCATCCCATGTTTACAATATAGTATGTTAAAATTTGCAGGATTATTTCTTTCAGTGTATATATATATTTATTTTTTCGTTTTAAAGTGTTACATATATATAATTGTACGTATAATATTCGTTCCGGTCTGTTGCGCGAAAAGATAAAAATAGTGATAAAATAAAATTTATAAAGGAAATCAACTTGATACGAGACATTTGTACGCAAAAATGGTACAATAGCAAAGAATTATTGTTCAATTTACTTGATGACATTTCGAAGCGCGGCTTAAATATCAATTTTGATTCTAATTAGATTTATGAGACGATCACGTTTTGCATTAGCGTCATGCAATAACGCAATTAGCATTGAAATCGCGAAAAATTTTCGAAATGCGTGTTTTTAAGCATTCAAATATTTTTGTATATATATATATATATATATATCCTATATATCTATATATACCGTGTCGGGACCAACGGTGCGCGGTGAATTTGATGCGAACTTGATTTATAATCGGATGAAAATCAAACATGACGTTATTACGGGTGTCGCGAAAAACCGTAAACGACGACGATTTTACGCAAACGTTGATGGTGTTGTGGGTGTGTTGTTTGAATCCCCGCGTTCAATATACGCGTTATTTCGGTTTATGGCTTATATGTTTCCTATAAAAAGCATTTGTTATAATTATGAAATTCGCTCAAAAAACCGGTGAAAATCATTTTAAGCGCCAATCTTATGGCCATAAAAGTGTTTTACATCTTCAACATAATTTGGTTTATTATACGGAACGTTAAAATATATATATAATATATATAATACACGCACGCGTACGAATAATAACATCGCCGTCTTAAAATATATAATGCATATAAAATATAAACTAATAATAAGGCAAATTTGTTTTAAAATGGAAACGCTTTAGGAAATTATGTAAAACAAAAAGTTGTTTTTTTGTTATCGTTCGTGAGATATTTGTTTTATCGCGCGAAATAAATATCCTTTATGTTGACGCAGAAAAGGACTATATATGAAGATTAAAAAGCATTATAATAAGGTTGTAAAGTACCGGCATTCCCATTTCTTTCAGCGAGGTGTGCTTTTTCCGCGGAAACTTTAAAAATTAAAACTTTGGCGGCTTAAATTCATAAAAAAAAGAGGAGAAAGGAAAAAAATACGTTATATTCTTATGCGAAAAACTTGCGCTTTGAATTGAGTTTGAATTGGACCATAAAATGGAAATTGCGTAAGAATGAATTTTAAACACTTATGAGATATTCGTTTAAAGCGTAAACAGTTTACATATGTTAATTACCATAGAATACGAACCTTATTTGTGCAGGTTATATATATATATATATATATATCATATAAGTATGGAAAACTTTAATGAGATTCGCGATTAAGTATAATATGAATTATAGATTATTATTTTTATTCGATTAGAGTAATTAATGGTGAGCTTTACGGTGTAATATTTTGCATGACTCGACTATAAAAATGATTTGATGACATACGCGGAAAGAAAAAAAGTATTAAAAATTACTTATAAAATATGAATTGTTTGACACAAGTGTTGTATTTTGAAATACTACATAAAACTTTAGCAATTTTGACTTAAATGTCAGCAATTTTGACTAAAATATGTGCAATATTTACTAATTTTTAAGTATAATTTGAAAATAGATCACTACTGTCACACATTTAATATTTTGCTAGTAACTTTTAATACAATGTTTCTTTCTGTGTAATAAACAGAAATAATAATTATTTCCCGAACGTACGTGCAAACTATAAAATACGATCGATTAATTAGCGTTACGTTCAAAGCTAATTATCAATAGGATATTACTGAAATTACAACAAGATTGAATAAAGGAGCTTTACCTCGCGTGCCACAAATATGATTTAATGGTGTTCAATAGCTACCGACAATAAATATTTTTTCTTTTGCCGTTATCAAATGTGAATTTTATTTCGTAAAATGTGAATAACTGTATATGTATGGTTTAATTGAGAAATTCGTTTTTTGTGACTAAAATGCCTCTATTTATTGTTATATTTATATATATTGTTTAGCTGTATTTTAAGGTACGTACACGCAGAAAAATGTTGCATTAAAAATTACTGAAAGTTCAGTAAATATTATGAAAAATACAGTAACTCACGGACAAAACAAAAATTCAGTCAGAAAATAACGAACTTTACGAACATTTCGTAAACATCGATGAACTTTCAGTATATATTTACAAACATTCATCAATGTTTACTGAAAAGTTCTGTCATTTCAAACTGAAATTTTGTTTCGTCCGTGAGTTACTGTGTTACATTATAAATTATATAATACCTTCGATCGAAAACAATATTAATCATTAGTTTGTTAAAATATTGTTATTTGATAGGTATTCAGATTTTGATCAGTTTAGTTAAAGTGTTTATAATTACTATTTAAAAAAGATGTTATTGATACTGGAAATAATTAGTTACATTTCGTTCTACAGTAATTTCTTCTACCGTTTTATTATAATATAATATTAAAAATATAACAAATAAATAATATACAAATAAACAATAAACTTTTTAATTACTTTTATTATTTTCGAGATACTTAGTTTGTGACTGAATACCATTTTTTCAGGAAAAAGTTAGTTAAACTTGTTTTACTTTAAATCGATCACAATTTAATAATTCAATAACAATTAATAATAATAATACTTATTGTCATTTTTTAAACTTGTTTCATGCTATTTTATTTTTAAATTAAAAATAATTTAAATTAATTTTTTTTTTTAATTATAAATTAAAATAATTTTAATCTCCTGAATATTATATATCATTCGATCAACATTTTTTTTTAATCAATACTTGAAGTCCTATTAATTTGTCCGACAATTTGCTTCGTACAAATATGTATATATATTTTATATCAAAAAACGCACAAAATGTTGTTCCATAAAATGCACAAAGCAGGAACATTAGTCGTGCACTGGAAATCAATAAACAAAGTCGAGCATTTAAGGATAAATATTGCTCGATTTTGTGATCCGACAATTTGATGTTTGCTTCCTAGTAAAGTCGAAAGTCTCGTATATGACTTTAAAAGGGAAATAAAATTGACTTATATAGCAATATCGATAAAATTTAGTCGTTGAGGAACACGCGTATAGGTTACGGAAATTGCCGCAACAAGGACATTGAACTGTAAACATTTGGAGAAGACAAAGACAGGGGAGGTGCCCAGATCCTTTAGTTATCTTTGTCTTGTTCAAATGTTTACAATTTAGTATCTTGTGTATTGAATTCTCGATGTACACGCGTGGTATTCTTGAATGAACCCATCGGGGTTGTTACAGCACAGAGATTAAAGCAAAAGTTTTTGCAATCAGACGCCAATTTAATTTTTGTTCGTTCAATTCATTGCAAATACGTGTATACTAACTATAACTATATATTTTACATAATAAAAGGAGTAAAGAACGGAATAAATGATAATGATTTAAAGAATCAACGAAACGCAATTTATTAGTCATTTATTTCAACTATTTAGTTCAACTATTTACTTAATGCAGATAAATTTTTACATGTAACAGGCTAACTTTTTTTTCCGTGTAGTATTCTATTTTTAAATTATACTTAAAAATTAGTAAGTATTGCATATACTTTAGTAAAAATTGCTATCATTTTAATAAAAATAGTTGAAGTTTTATGTATTGTTTCAAAATACAACACTTCTGTCACACAATTCATATTTTATAAATAATTTTTAATACTTTTTTTCTTTCCGTGTAGTAATAAATAAAAGTTGCTCTGTAGTATATACCAATTTTCGAAATGGTTGTTCGAAATCACAACATTACAAATTACCCAATCAAATTACCAAATTTGATAGATTATTAAATACATCAAACAACACGTTGGAAATATAATTAAACCAAAAGTCTTTATTCTTCCACTCATTCTAATTGACTACGATTCTGAACAATTTTCGTTCATGTCTTGCATTTCGTCGAGTTACAAAAAAAATATTTTTGTACACTGTGTCCATAACCAGACAAATATTACTTTATCACTTTTATAAGCTTAAACGCTAAAAACAATTTTAAGCAAATTCGATCATCAAATTGAGTTACATACAAACGGACAGCTTTTGAACTAAATCTATTTTTGCTTTATTTTTTAAAAATAAACGATAAAAGTTAAATATGACTATTCCGAAGTTTTTACTGCAAAAGTGATTATTTTAATATTCAGTTTGTAACTGTAAAGCCCTAATGTCGTCGGGAACAACGAAACTTTTAATTCGAAGCGTTACGCGAACTTCAACCCAAATAATTTGTCAATATTATTTTCGTATATATCCTCGCATCTTAGCAGATTAACTATTAATAATAATCGTCAAAATAGTGCACAAGTTACTCAATGCGCGTACGCGTATGAAAATGATTTTGATTGTGCTAATTTAATTCAATTAGTAATATCGATGAAACCGATGACATTATACTAATTAAATGGGCATGGTAAATATGAGTATGTAGAAGTCCTTATTTTTAATGTTATGTACTCAATTATAATCTCTTTAGAACCATATCATTATCAGACCGTAAATATAGACAAAATTACTATTCTTGTGATTTTGCAACTGCGTTTGTAAAAGAGAATGTCTTTAATTATATTCATAATATTATTTTGTATATAAAATTTGTTCGTTATATATCTCGTTCGCTGAAGTCCGGAGACTATATATATTGTTATATATTTTTTGCCAAAAGCTTATTGTAATTTAATTATGATTTTTGATTATCATACTAATTATTCAGCAACACAATACACCGAATTGATTTTTAGTTTCACGTTGTGGGCATCGGGAATAGAAAAAACATATAACCGTTTTCATTAAAGATAATGGGCGCGTGAAAATGGTGCAAATATTTAATGGGATTAAATCGTCGGCGTTACTGGAATCAAAATTAATCATTTCGTAATTACATTTTTCATTTGCATATATTATTCGTTTCGTTAAAAAGTTTAAGTAATTGTTTCAAGTGCGAACTACTCTGTTACGTTGTATATAAATTACGATCTCGTAAATAATAATTAAAACCTAATGATTAAATAGATAAATGAACGGTTATTTTTGAATTTATTAATTTTCGAGTCTAAGCTTTTTAAACGAATTTAGTATGTTAAATAATACTATAATTAAATACAGTGTTTGACTATAATTGAATTTTACAGATAAGTACGTGTGTGTGTGTGAGTGTTTGCATTAATTATTTTTGTTATAATTTTAAATTAATTAATTTTGATTTTCAATGTATTATTTTCCAGTTATTAATTCGAGGGGAAAGATTTGCAGTCGTCTTATTAAAGATATATAAATATAATTAAATTAAAAAGAACATCACTCAAGCTACGAAATTTTAGACACTTGTTCCATTTCTGTTAATTATTTCTGCCATAACAGATCGAAAGCATAGAATATTATTATAATTAAATAAAAATTATGTATACTAATGTTTAATCTAAAAGTAAATCTAAAAGAAGATTTAATGTTTTTAAATATATTATATAGGAATCATAAGGACGTACAAATAAAAAAAATTGAATTCATTTAACAAACATGAGATATTTACGTCTTATTTGTATATTACTTGTATATATATAAATATAGCTTCCGGTTGTTATATAAGGTCGAACCACTTTCAGGTGCTTTAGTTACGGATGTTTTGATGCAAAATTGTGCAAAACAGTGATCAGAGGAGAAGAAATGCAGGTGCTCTTCTGCTAATTACTTTAACTTATTATTACATCTTTTTATTTTGATTAATTATTTTTTATTTAATTGATTCATTATTAAAAAGGTATTTGATCTCTTTAAAAATCTACTGTTGAGGTGTCAAAAATTAAATCGAGGGATCCTAATGCGGTAAAGTTTAGGAAAAACTGTGAAAATACTATAATCAATGTAATTCTCGTCAAATTGTCGTGTTGACTATCATTTACGATACATACACGGAAAAAAAAGGTTTGGTTTTGATACATAAATGAATTTATGTATTGGTTTTTATTTAAATCACATACATATTTTAAATATATTAAGTATTTATATTTATCCAATGCAGCTAAATGATTCTTATTGTCTGT
>JABFQC010003429.1:0-14118 GCA_022817085.1 Psilanteris sp. ZL-2020 | reverse complement strand
CTATTAAGATGTCTGTTTATAGTAAATACTTTTTTTGGTTCAGAATTCAGCAACTTTTTAATCGATTTAATGATTGCGTCTGTCATCAAGCGAATTGACATTTATTAAACAAAGTATACGTTTGTTATGGTATAGAATATAATAATTATGAAATTTAATATAAAAAATACAAATAGCTCCTTCATGATAATTACGAAGTATATACTGATATGAATAAAGAAGATTTTTTTATTTCAAATATTTTTCTATATATTTATTCCTAAAAGTTTAGGCATATATATGACAATTGCCATTATGAAAGACAATTTACAATTTATTGGAAATTAAAAATGAAATTTTATATTTTTTTAATTTTATTTCAATTTAAATGTTTAATTAACATTTTTTAATCAAAAGACTTGGTGTTCTTCAAAAGACAGTTTAATTGTTTATTAATTTTGATACACAAATGCATTATTATTTCAGATTATTATAATAATATTGAAAAAAAATTATCGTACTCAAATTTTAGGAATTTAGACAATAAAAGTAGGATAAATACAGATAAATGTGATAATTTGTGTTTCAAAACTTGCAAAAGTTTCTCAAAAATTATCAAGCAGTTTACAAAAACACTGCTGTCTTCCAACATTTGTTTACATTTTTGTATGTTTATCTTACTTTTATTATCTAGATTGGTCTATGTATAATCCAAGATTATTGTTTTTAACGAAACTAACATTATAAATCAGATTTGTAATTTAATTTTTATAACAATTCTTAGTGCGTTTGAATTTTATTATAGAAATTCGATTAATATGCCAGAAATAATGAAGAACGATATTTTTTACGTTTTTTAAAGTTATTATTAAAAAAAATATAAATTATTTGATATGAAAAAATATGGAAAAATGTAGAACTAGGTTTTACAATGAATATATTTTAATATAAATCTCATTATAATTAGAGCGCAATCTAAAAATAAAGCTTAAAAATAAATCAATATATATTAATCAATAATCAACAGTCATCATAAAATATGCGACATTTTATAATAACGACGCAATTTAAGTTTAAATTAAGTATAAGATTGAATACAAGGAGAAAGAAATGTGCTGCGTTATTTTATCTATTCGTTCTTATTCTATTCTTTAGAAATTAAAACTTAAACGTTTCCTTTGAGTTCCAACTTTCGCACATAATAGAGGAAGTATAATTTAAAAGATAAAAAAAACTTATGTTGTTTAATAATTTACATAGACTCAGAAGGGTAATTAATCTTGATAAAAAATGAAACGTATAAGGATATTCTAGAAACTAAATAAAGAAACAAAATATTGAAAACGAATGACTTTTTAAAAGGAAATAAATTATGAACATTATTTCAATAATATTTGTTGTAATAATTTCAAGTATTAAAATTTTATATTAAATTATGTATATTCTTATAAAAAATTCACTACGTCATCTCAAAAAGATGTCGAAAAACATAACCTGTGAATATAATAATAATAATAATAATAATAATAATAAATAATATAATAATTTAAGATGACAGTTATTTAAATACCACTTAGACATAAAATATATAATTTACACTATACAAAAGAAAATTTTATGAAAAATATATAAAAGTTCAGTAAATTTTATATTTAAAACACAATAACTGATAGTATTTAGGAAATAAAACATTAGTAATTATCAAAAATTACCGAGATTTACAGTAAACGAATATTTGTAAATATATACCGAAAATTCATCAATCTTTACTATTTCTAACTGATATTTTGTTTCGTCCATGAGTTATTGTGTTTTTAATAAGATTTACTGAACTTTTTTTCTGCGTGTGAGAAGATGGAATTTTTTTCATACAAATACAATTTATTCAATATTATTTTGTTACTCTCGACTTACTATAAAATATATTGAAATAGTCACGTTTCAATATACCATTTAAATTAAATGTATAAATATTCAAATATTGCATATTTTATTCAACACGCGTCAGATTATTAATGTTATTCTTTATATAACAATTAAAAATAATAAAGTTTCGGTTAAATAACTGCGCTATAAACTCAGTTATGAATTTACAATTAGCAATTCCTTAATTTCTTGAACCGTTGAAATTGTTAAGTATACGTATTTTATTCAGATATAATTACAATACTTACATATTAAATAAAAATCAATACTGAAAAATTAGTTATATTAGTATTAAAGTATATCTGAATAAAATATTTGTTGACGTACTTAACACATTACAATAATCAGTTTATCTTAATTCTTATTCAGTATTCAGTATGGCTTGTTTTTAATTATATTAAAGTATGAATATAAATAGAATGCAATTCGTCTGAACATACATAATTAATGTTTTGTTATATTATATATACAAGACTTATTTATCTCATATTTTCAATGTATTAAATAACCAACGATAATGAAATGTTTATTGAATTAGTCAATACATATTTATATGTTACGTATGATAGAATATGCGATGTAATCATATATATATACACCTATACTAACATTTTTCTAATCAAATCTTCTAAATAATCTTGCGAACACGTCCACTCAAAAATTAATACTGCATTCAATACACACCGAAACAATAATCTATATTAATCATAAAGATTTAGTACGAAACTTTAGACATCAGAGTATTTTAAATTATTTAATACGCAGCGCTAATTCTAACCCCAATTCATTCATTTTTCTCGTGCATTCTGCTTATTTTCAAGATGAGAATATAAACCTGAATTTTTTCGTTAACACGCAACCGTGCTCTTGCAACTAAAATTCCGCCTCAGAAAACGTTTCCTATTTACACAAAATCCTCAATATATTCATAACCCGTTGTTATTAGCATACAACACTCAAATTGTCCTCATTTATTAACATCTTCGCACCGTCACATCTAAATTTCATCAATTAATAATTTTACAATTTCCATACATCCACGGTTGATAATTAAACCCTCGTCTTCCTCGCGTCCGTCGTTCCACCTCAAATACAATTCGACATACACGACGTCAAAGAGAAAAAGCACCGAGAAGGCAATCAATAAGCGAAATTTGGCGCGACCAAAGTGCACGGTTCGTTTCGGGCGCAAATAAATAATAAACGATTGCGTTTGAGCCGCGCGGACTGTCGGCTGACACTGAAACAGGTGCACGAGCTTTAAAGCGCGAGCTTTAAGCAAAATACCCTGACGCAGGAAGGATCCTCGTGACCGACCGATCGGTAACACCTCCGGTCAGTCGGTAGGTTGGTTGTCGGGTCGAGTCGGGTCGAGCCGCGAATCGAGTCGAGTCGCGTAGAATCGAGTCGTGGGGTCTTGGGTCGATACAGCCTCAGTCTTTCGTCCAACGTGTACGTGTTACGTTGTCATTCGCTCGCGCAATTCTGCGGCAACGTTGCGCCCAATTGCACGCGTGTCCGGAATTGGTATCGGATTTGCGCTAATCGCGCGCGATTTACAACGGCGAGCGGAACCCGGCAGTGAAGGCGGAAAGTGCGACCGAGTGGTGATGTCCGAATTAAGACCCCGTCGATCAATAGTTGCATGTTGAATCCGATCATTGTTGAAACCAAGTGCAAGCGAATGGTCAATGGGAACGCGCGGGGACGTCGAAATGCGCCGCAAACGCCGGGCCGTTCGATACGCGCCCGAGTCTATTACGCAGCAAACGCTCGCGGATCTCGCGCCGGAGTAAACGCGACGTCGCCGGATGATCAATCGCCGTCGTTCGCCCGACCGATCGGCCAAACCGGGCTCCGATCGCGACCATTTCCCGGACCAATTTCATTGGCTACCTGTGGCGCGGTTGAAGCGCACCGACAGCCGTAATTACAAATCGCACAAAACCGCGCTTCGGGGCTCTTTCGACCCAGCGAGTCTCTCGGACGAACGCAAAGTCTTCCGTTCGCGCGGTGAACTGCGGGTCTGTCGCGGACGATCAATATATTTTGCAAACCGCGTAGAAACGATATTCGGGTGGTCGTCGAACGTCCCGGGTTAGATCGACGGATGCGTGGCGGTTGTTTTATTTGTTGACCCGGAACGGGGTCGAAGGTTGTTCTCGATTGTTGACATCCAGTGGGACCATCGTGAAAGGTCAATGGTGGTCGCGCTCGCTGGAGGGGTTCTATGACCTACCCTACTGTTGACTAGCTCGCTTTATTTCGAGTCTTAGAAACGCGCTGGATTCGCGCGATTGAACGCGTCAAATTAAAAGCACCAATCGGTTTCTATGGGGATTGTCTGGTTGGTGGCGATGAGTATTATATATAGTAAGGCGCGATCCACGTTTCGCCTCCGTTCGTTGGACGTGTGCACCGAGCAACGTTCGTATCGGATCATTATTTTTGCGGCTTCGAATCGACGAGTGTTATCAATCGTTATGCAAATTTTTAATCGCGTATATGTACTTTTACCTCGAAACTTGCTAAATTGTAAGCCGAACGGAGAAACTGCGGATAACGAATATCGGGATTATTTTCCCAACGAATCCGAAATTTGTCTCGTTGGTGCATCGGCGAAGTGGATTGATAAAAAAAAGCATCCAACAACCGCGGTTCGGAATATGGCTCCGGCGAATTCGCTGCTGGTCGAGATATCTCCATCTTTTTATCCGGCAAATTAATTCCTTTTCAGCGCGAATCAATATCAGATTCGCATACCTCGAATGCATCGTTTTTTATCGCGCAGTGAGATATTGTGATTCGTTTCGAATTAAACCCAATCAGACTTCATTTAGCGCAACTGTATATCGGTGGCTTTGGAACAGTCCATTTCAAGGCTGTTAAAACCGTCCGAAATGTTATAATGAACGTGGCCAGATTTGAGCGCGCGAAGCCGGTGCTTTTCAAAAAGCGTTTCATTTGGGCGAATAACCAATCGGCAAATGCGACAGTTAATAGTTTACGGTTACAACCGGTGGATCGCGATTTACCGATCGCGCCGATTTTTCGTTGCACGAATTTCTTTTCTTTCCTTTTCTTTTTTTTTTTTTTTTTTCCAAAATATACATCAATTTATAGATTTTACAGACAGACAATTTTATTGCCGAATAAATTTCTTAACGAACGTGTTAGCGGCTTCGCGAATGTTTGCAGCGCGTTTTTGAATAATGTATCAGTAGCAGTCGACGTATTCAACCGCAATAATTGACAAGGCTATTCAACCTTATGGCACTATATAGCGAGTTTGGACAGTTTATTTATCAATAAAAAAACGCGTCTCGGTGCATTGACCAAGCGAGGAAAGAATTACGATTGCAAGTCAAAGCGGGGTACACTTGTTCGGAGGTGTTTGGTCGGAATACGGCGCTTCCCTGTTCGATCGGTTCAAATTTCTCGGTTTCTCGACCCGCGTCGCCTTGGAAGAATCGCGCCAATCAAATTACCGTCATAAACCGATCCGAGTTGATTGATTCGTTTAGACAATTGTAACGTCACGACGAGCGGAACGTAAATATTCCTTCCATGAAATTCGTCTAACTCAGCTGACCTATTTCCAAGGGATATGGAAAATCAATAACCGAACGCAGTTTTCACAATTATCAACACCAACTTAATCGGTGTTCCGGTATTAATCGTTTTACCGAAATCACACGCGCTTTAATAAACCGCTGTTTATTTGCCAGCGAGCTGATTTAACGAATTCGAAAAATATCGCCGAACAATTTGCCCACGACGCATTGCAGTGATTAGTATTCCATTAATGATTATTACGCAAGTGTCCGACTGCTACTGATAACTAATTAAGTTATATATATATATATATATATATATATATATATATATAACTCAAAACGAATCCGACGACACCTCGCACACGTCACTTTGACGCCATTGAATTCAGTCGCTTGTTTCAAATTTGGTTGTCTCGTTGGTCTCGCGCGGATTCGGATTTTGACAGCAGTGTTTCGTTACAGTATATAACTCGTATTAGTGTTGATTGATACCAGCTGACGCACAGACATGGACGCGGAAGGATTATCATCGGGGCCTGTCAAAAAAAGTGAAGAAAGTTGCAAACGTACGGCCGATTCTTCGGCGGCTTGCAACGGAGGTTGCCCATGCTTTTGGAATATCCTTCATCCTTGTAAGAACGAATACGTCTTTTTTTGCGCGCGTTATAATTGGGAAAAAAATAGAGCTAGTGTTTTTGGTTGTTCAAAGCGTGGATCGGACTAATGTTTATGAAAGCGAAATAAATAAATCGGGCGACGTTGTTAAGTAAGAGATTTGACTTAATTTTTGAGCAAAACGCGTTTGGAATATTTAATTAGTTTTATATATATACATATATATATATTTAAATGCGGCAAATTTTGTTATAAAATTTCGAAAAGTTGATAGTCGCGTTGCTTATTTAGGGATATTATCTTTATCAGAACCACGTGGTGTTAACGATTTTGACTAACTATATATATATAGTCTATATATAGTTAAGATTAATTTGGTTTGAACAGAATATTTATCCAGCCGAATCCGATATTTAGGTTAGTTTAATAAACGTGCCAGTTTGTTATGTACGAACACATTGTCGAATTCCATAACGGTCATGTATGACAAACGTGACGACGAATAATAGACGAGACGCCGTGCAACCTTGATCCTGATACGTTCAGATAAATAACTGCAATATTTATCTAAGCATTCGCGCGTATTTCGCATTTAATCTACCGAGTGGCGGCTTATCGAACTCAAACTTTGAACTTTGTAACGAACGTATTCCGTGCGCTTTTCGAGCAATAATACGAATTAAGCGAACAGATTCGTCGAGTTTTAAGATATTGAGAAGGTATTTTTAGTCGCGGCACGTTGCGTAACAAGAAGTAATCACTTTTTAATAACGCCGGTTGATGAAGCCGTAATCAGTGCTCGGACTACATTTTGTACGATTTTTCGAAAGTCGAAAAACGTCATTCGAATGTAACGACGCGTTATATATCGTTAAGCATATAATTTCATCTCATCAAATACATTACACGCGTAGTAAAGACTTGTACGATTTTGTTTCGGTTCAAATAACACAAATGACTTATCGCGCGTGCGAATGTTTCTTTTTTAAAGGTCGTCTCTTGTTTATGAATTAATCTATGTACTTTTGCGCGACGAAAAGTAAAATTTTTTCTATTTTTTCGGTTCCCGATAATCGAATGAATTTTATTTCGCGCGAATTAGTTTCCCATCAATTTATTGGATTATATTTTACAAAGACAACACGAACGTATAAACCAAACGCTTTTTTTTATAACAAAAATTAAATTCAAAGCGCGATTCACACATATCCTTGAACAATAATAATAATAACAATAATAATAATAATAATAATAATAATAATAATAATAACAATAACAATAATTAACAATTTCACTTCTTAAATAGAAATTATTCATGCGCCGTTCATATCTCAAATGACAACTATATTCTTATCTTGAAAGTTCAAATTTAACATCAAATGTGTACTAAGCTGTAATTGCGATTAGAAGCTATAATTTGCATGTAGCCTAAACGTAGCTCAATGCCGCGCGATAACATTGACATTTCTAATAGTCTGCTCGCGATCAAAATGTTAGAAAGAACAATTGTAGCGATTTAAAAATATTCCCCTGAACCCGAAACTTAATGAATTAATCACAATTACTGCTCCGTCAATCGCCAAGTAACTCTAATAATTTTTAACCATAAATTCATCGTAATTATCGTTAAAACGGATTTTATTTTGAAATCCCAACGTCGACTGACAGAGAATGCACTGAGAAAAAATTACGCCGTAAGATCTACTGAAAAGTTTCATGAAAACCAGCATCATAACCGTACCAAAACTGACATTTTCAACTGAAACAATTGAAAAATTCAGTAAAATTGACTGAATGTGTTAATTCAAGTATCACAATTGGCTGCCACGTTCTATCAAAATACCTCATCTTTTCAGTCGGACTAACTGATTGCTTTCAGTTATGGCCTACTTTACTGAAAACTCAGTTCAATTTCCTGAACACACTATTTTTTCTCTGAGTTTGTCAGACCCGCCTCGAATTTGCGAAGCGCGGCTTGTCCGTTGGCTTTTTGGGACCAAGTTCAGCCGGCCGCGGAGCGACGCAAATCAAAATAACTTGCGACACAAATCGCGACAAGTGCGCTCGCGGGCGATTTGCAAATGGTCGGGCGCAAAAATTGTTTTCATCGCAGCGTCTCACGCAATGGTATAAATTGCCGGACCGACGCACAACGGCGGCTTTAGCGTGCGCAACGTTAATCGCAGTAGTCGTCTCTGTTATTTGTTCAGCCTTCTTTCTCTCGTTCGCCGTAATAATGATGACCGTCATCGTGCCAATAAGCTACAGTAAAACTTGTTTCACACAGGCGAGCCGTACAATACCACGTGAACCTAGGTTTATTTGTAACGATACGGATCAAGCGTTAGACAATGCGATCTCCGTTCTGACCTTAAAATCGATTTCACGAATTGCCAATTCGGATGTCAAATCGTGCCTCTAAATTAGACGCGAATTTATGTAACGTTTTCCCCCTTTTTCGATGTATTTTTATTAGAACCTCAGGTGCGCTCTCGCGCGCCTATATTCTCGTTTATTTTTGCATCTTCCAATCGAACGCGATTAAAATAATATAACAATACGAAGTTTATTAGCAGTCATAATGCTTAACGTTTTTTCATTTGTGCTATTTGGCTTACGAATTATTGACTTCCGTATTTTGCACATGCGCGAGCATTTATTAATGTTGCGCTTTTTGGGCGTAATAACGCGTTGTTCTGTAGGTATAGTTTTAATGATAATTCGTTACATGATTTATGTACAATTATCGCGCAAAAATTCATGGCTGTTAATTATGGCAATTACATGTGAGAGATCCCTACATTACCGGCACTGTTTGAATTGTTGTTGAGACAATCAAGGCTTGATCGAATAAATGAATTTCTTGCCGAGTACGTTTCGTTGATTTGAATTGGTGCAAATTATTTGAAATGTCCATTGTTCGGTGTTAATTTGTAAAACTAGTCTAATTGCAGTTTAAATCAATACGTGGATATTTTAAAAGTATTGCGTGCATTATACTTTTGTAGTTTTGAAATAGCGTTGTTTTAATTTATGCAAGAACTGAACGCATGTCATATTGTTTAATGACGTCGCGTAAATATACGCAATGTTACTTAAATCTGAAACACGACAAATGACCATGAAAGATTCGACGTACAATTGAAAAAAGCATTAAACCGAAATGACATCACACACATATATATATTTATATATACAGGCGTATTAGAATTATAGCGCAATTGAAAATATATAAAATTGAATTTTCTGGCTTTGATATATAAATAAAAGTATTAAATATATAATATGTAAATTTATAATTCTTTGAATAGGTAATATTTATTTCGAAATATTACAAAAATAAAATTTTCATAATTTTTTCTGCATGTATTATACGCTTTCATGCAAGAAACTTGTCTGAAAACCGAACACATAAGTAAAACTTTTATGCAAATGTTATGAAATTATGTCACATATAATTACATTATAGACACTTTTATAAAACTGTTATTATAAAAATATAATCGTATATATACATTATTTTCTGAATAAATGGTATAATAATTTTAGTACCAATCTAACGCATTAAAATTTCAACTACAATTGCCATAACTTTAATCAGTTTCATTCGGTTTTCGCGTACAATTTATTTATTAACTTCACACATAGTTACAATAAATATTTGGTAAATTATTATTAATCGAGAAAAAATATTCCGGAAAATATTGGAATTAAGAATATGCCATACACAAATTTATATTACTCGCAGCATTAGTATCAACTTATCAACTAAACGTTGTATATTAAAAAAAGTTTTGAATTATTTAAGTGCGCTATCTAATCAAACTGGACTTCATCCTCTGAAACGATTAATTGAATCATTGACCAAGCATTTCTATATATTTGCGACAAAACAATACTCTTAAACAAAACACTTTTAATATTCAAAAAATTAATTTTTCGATATGTAGATATTAAAATAAAATCCATAACTAAAAAATAAATAATTATATATTTATTATTAGAATGTCTTATATTTTACGTATTATTTAAGATTACGGAGTAAATATTACAAATGTACACTGAGAAACTGAAATTGTACAATTTACATTGTACCATTTTGATGTTTCTCATTGGTTAAACCAGTTGAATGCCGTTATCTCATTGGCTGACGTCGTTTACTATTCAAATTGTAATACTGGTACTATTTGAAATTGTACGACTAACGATGTACATAGTTCCCCTTACAATTTTATTTTCTCAGTGTATGTTAAACTGTTGTCATTATTTACATAAACACAAACATTTAGTTCTGATTTAAAAGAAAATAAATAATTAATATGATTAGAACAATTGCCATACAAATACAAAGTTTTGTTATAAATCATGGTTATATTAAACAACATTTTTATTTGTAATAATTTTAATAAAAAATTGAAAATATATATTTGTTTTTAGAATGTATTAATTATATTTTAATAATAAAAAATACGTATAAATTTAATTATTCAAACAAATAAATGATATTCTAAAAAGTTTTATAGAATTAATATTTACTTTATGTTTAATTGATCCCGCAATATGTATAGAAACATATTACAGTCTATATGCATTATTGATTATTAAATATGTTTATATATAAAAAATCATTTGATTCATATTTAATTCTTACTTACAAAATTGTATTGTCTCGATTAAATTGGTACTTGTCATTCATTACTGTCATAAAATGTGAACAATTTATTGTCCTAATCAGAATAAAAATTGTATTATATAAGTGTAATACCTACTCCAGATGTTTAAAACGAATTATCTATTTTCTACTTTTCAGTAACTCAGTTTAATTAAATTTGTAATACGATGTATACGTATAAAAATATAAAATACTTAAATTCCGTTGAAATTCCATTCTTGACTTACAATTTAATCATTTGTATAAACCTGAAGAAATGACAGATTATCATACGAGTTACAATAGTGAATCATCATCTGAGTCGTAATCTGATGATACCTTTATATGTAGATGCATATACATCGCGGCTTTTGTAATATCGTATCAAAGTCTATAAATAGGCCGATAGTACTTTTATTTTTGGTTGTCATTGTCTAAAACTGTGCAAAAGCGTCAAATCAAAATACGCCTGATTATTATCACGAATATATATATATATATATATATATATAGTAAAAATTGGTGCTTGTGTACCTGCGCTCAATTGCAAACTTGCTATTATGTTCCATTATTATGATGTCGATAATGCATTGTGTACGACTAATCATGTAACGTCATCTCGGGAAAAAATATTCAGATATCAAGATCGCCTTGCTGACATATCGATAAAAAAGATTTCACTTATTTAAAACGTTCCAAATTGAATTCAGACTATATATTTTATTCATAATTAATTTTTCAGTATTGTAATAAGTTTAGTGTTATTTAAATAACGATTTATTTCAAATTCCATTCGAATTGAATTAAGCTACACATGTGCGTAAAATGAGTCTCAAAATAAATTTGAACTATTAATATATATTGTTGATAAAAATACCTTGCAATTGTTTCAATCTTAATTGTATATGTACCGATTAAATTAATTTTACGAAGAAAACATTTTTTTATTTTGCAATTACAATAAAAGTATTTGCTATGTATATAAGTGAATATATGTTTATAAATTGATTTTTTTTTAAATATAGTTATTATAATTCGGACTTGAACAATAATGAACATTTCATTTATTTCAGCAGAGTCGAAATAACAAAATATATATATTTAATTCTAAGAGAATATTAGCCTTAATACATCACTCAAGTTATTTTTAAGCATTGAATATGCCGAAAATAAAAATTGTGCATTTAAAATTTCAATTGTATTAAATTAAAAGATCGTTTCAGTGAACTTGTGAATATAATAAGAAGTACAAATATTGCATTAGACACATTGTTTAACACAAAACTAATATAATGTTTTTACTTTTTTACAGATGCATGGTTCAACCCCGAAAGACTGAATCCAAAGGGTAAGAATGGAAAAACAATATTATTATATCTCTAAGATTTTTCCGTTTTATAAATCATTTTTAATAAACTATTATATCGCGATAGAAGTTTCGGCAACAATAAATATGATCAAAATGATTGAGAATAACGAAACGATTATACATTTTATTGTAATATGAATCCATACAACAAATTTCCATACCTAAGAAACTTACATCCATTCCGAAACATACTGAATTCAACACTCCAATTTCGAACTGTAATTAACGTGTTTACAAATCAAAAGATTATTCGAACGCAACACTCTTCATTCCACCGCGTTGCCATCCTATAATCAATTATGATTCATTCCATCATAACATCTCATAATAAGTCTACAGTCACGGAGTTAGGGATTTCTCCGACCGTTCACATTATGATTCATCGAATTCTCCCAGCAACACAGCTTCCTTAACAAATTCCCAATCCGTCGAAAAGTCTGAGCAATTTTATAATCATTTCTCAAGTGAAACGCCTATTTTGCTCAAATAAACTAAACTATTGGGTTTCTGCAACCTCAAGCGAACCAGTATCGTAGCCATAATAAGTATATTTCTTTACTGATACTGATATTTACATACACTAAGACAGTATAAATTAGTATACCTTCTGGAATTGGTAGACTAATTCAATAGATGTATAAATAACTACTATACCATAATGACAACTTATTTTATTTATATAATAAAATTGTTTATACACTGAGAGAAATTTGGTAGTAAAAATTCGCATGAATAAAATGATAATTTTTAATATGTTTTGTATTAAAATTTTGGATAAAATATGTTAAAAATGTTACATATAACATAAAAAGTGTTAAAAACCTGCAGAAAATGCAGTGTTAAAAATGAACACGAAACATGTTCAAAATTATCATTTGTCAATCGCAATGCTCAATTCACATAATTCGTGCTAATTTTTACTATCAAATTTCTCTCAGTGTACACTGAAAAAAGGAATTTTACAAATTTGACCAAACTGGATAACAAAGGTATTCAAATGGGCATATGATATGATAAGGTATTCAAAATGTAAATATCGTGATTATGGTTAGAAAATTCTAAAAATATGTCAAATATTATAAAACAAATGATAAAAACAATGATATCTTTGATCAATGGTTTTAATAAATACTCTACGACCAAAATTAACAACAACAAAATAATAATATAGTCTAAAGTTTTGTTTACATTTTTGCTCACTTTTCCTGCTTTTACTATCTAGTTTGGCCAAATTCTAAGATTATTTTTTTCAGTGTACAATATAATAAAACTAGACGAAATGTTGACACATTTTTGCTATATCATACAATAAATATTGTCATAATGTTATAGTAATTGTTTAACTATTCTTCAAGATACCATTCGAACGCCAGAAAGTACGGCAATTAAGAATACATTCTTTCCCCCCCGTAGAACCGTATGTTTCCGTTACGATGAGTACAACCGACAAACCTAGACGCATCTCCTTTAATAACCGCGAGACGGTCCCCCAAGATCGTTAAGGCGGTTCGCAAAGTCCATTTGGCGAAGCGGACCCTTAAACGCGTTCGAAACGGGCCGAAGGCGCGAATCTCTCTCAGGACTCAGAAATGAGAGTAATGCTAGCGGAGTAGCGTAGCTCCGACTACTAACTAAATATAACACCCAGCCGCCAGGTTTGTTGGTACGCTGCCAGTAGACCGCTCATCTACTACTTATCGCGGATGGATTCGCGCTGCGAAGCGGCCCAAACGGCTAGTTCCCTTCGGTTCCACGATCATTCTACTCGATCGTGTTTCGCCGTCCCATTTGCGCCAGTTCGCATTTCGTATATGGTATCTCCATTGTGCCTCGCGTAGGGCCGTCCGGTGCCCTTAGTAACACGTGTCCAAGTGGCTCATCCCCACCCCACCGCGAGATCGTAATCTTTCGCCGCAAAGTGTTTCGGAATTTGACGCGGTGACAGTACTCCGGTCCCCCCTTTCTGTCTCTTTTACAAATCTCCGGCCCAACGGAACGCCCAGGACATCCGTTTGCCGCTT
>JABFQC010003428.1:0-14119 GCA_022817085.1 Psilanteris sp. ZL-2020 | reverse complement strand
ATGTGTATATTATAATATACTTAATTTTAATCATATATAATTCTAAAATATAATCTCGTAAAATAAATACACAATGAATATGAACAGCACCTGTACCTTCTTGGTTTCTATCACTCTTAATATACTTGTATTCTTCCTCCTTCTCCCTGCGACTCGTTGTTTGCAAACATTTTCTTTCCTTTTCTTGTTTTTTTTTTTTTTTTTTAAGGTATCAAAATGTTTTTAATCCTGAGAAGTCACGTTAAATCTCGCACTTTTAAATATCATCCACGACAAAAAGACGCTCGTAAGATATAAGGCTGCGAATAAAAAGAGCGAAAAAATAATTGAATTCAGATTGCGAATCGAGTTTATTTGTGAAGTTCCACTTACCTTGAATATGTCGTAATGTTTGACGTAATTCGGCCAGGATTCGATCTCCATTTTCACTTTCTTCGGTCGCCAACTTTTCATTCGCAATACAATATACTTTCAACTTTAGTTTTTTCACTCGGACTCACGCCTCGTGGATTAGTTATCGTCAGTCCTTTTCACCGGAAACATAATTTCTAAACTAAAGAACGTATTTCGATTTTCAGCTGTGCTTTATTTCAATTTATATCATGTAAACGAAAAAAATGCGTGTATTTAAATTAATAGAAACATTATCGAAAACAATGATAAATAATACACTGTATGTATTTATTTTCAAAAAAAGTACATTTAATAATATGACTTTTATATTGTTGACGCTTTTATTATTAATTACAATGTATATATTTTATATTTCATTATATTTCAAACAGTTTTATTTACATATAAATAGGTATAGAGATATAAATTTATAATAAATTTAAAAAAAAACATTATTTTGTTGACGAAATATTAAGAATACATTTAATTAAAAGCAATTCCAAATGTATTTAATTTTGATCTTATTTTTCGTTTAATGCAAGAACAATTATATATGTTGAAAAAGTGGAGAAATTTTAAAGAAATAGAAAAGTTAGATCTGGATTAAGATTGCTTTGCTTTATTTTCTTCGCGTTAGTAGTATTTCACATTTTTAAAAAGTAACCATTATTAGAGTGTTTTTATTTTAAAAAATTTATGGTACCAATTTGGTTATATAATTTAGTAATAATCTAATAATTAAATATGTGTATGAATAGAACATAGCTAAACTTTATAAAATATCACTGAAGAAATTAAATACAAATTTCTGTCATTAAGTTCTTATTTTACAATATAAGTATTTAACATTATAATTAGATTTGTACGAATGTCATTAATTGTCAAGAAAAGAATAAATATAAAAAAAATTTTTTTAAGTATCTAAAGAGAAATCATGTTACTTATACGGAATTTTTAAAACAGAAAATAATTCTAAAATTGTTAATTTCATTTATACTGTTGAATTAAATTTAATATCTACTTTTTTAATAATACATTATTTATACCATAATTTTTATATATACTAATTAAAACTTATATCTAATTTTCGATTTGATTAAAATAATTGCAATTTTAAAATTATTAATTAAATATAACTATTGTATAATGAACAATTGGCACACTTCAATTTCTAAATTTAATTGTAGGATAAAAATAACTAGTAATGATAAATAATACATCATTAAATGAATATATAAGTAGTGAAATAAAAAACACTTGAAGTGCGATGGACCGTATGAGTAAAGACGAAACGAGAGCGAGGATACGTTTATATTCCCACGCAACCGTATTCGCAATTACAACACGAAAGCCCGACTTTCTTCTTCGTACGTGACCAGCTTCAAAATTCACGGCAGACCGACACTAATTGTGTAACAATTGCATATCTTGCATATTTAATCGCACAAGTGAAATGAAAAGCTATTTTTTAAAAGTGAAAATTTCCACATCTAAACTTATTAAATATTATAATACAAATATTAAATCGAGGTTCAGGTAATGAAATTGTTACATGCTCGTGATCTCAAATATTTTATTTGGACTTTTATAAATAATTTTATAAAAAGTATTTTAAAGCTGCACGATTCTTATTGCAGTACAATAAACACATTTGTTATGTGTATGTGAATTTTCCCATTTTTTCGTCGTGATTTATTTAGCGTTTATATTACACACTTAGATAATAAATATGTCACTAAAATTGGCCAAAAATTTGTTTAATTATTATAAGAAATAACGAACGTTTCAATTTTCTATTAATACACAATGTGATTCAAGATATTAGATTGTACCATTGAATCATACAAGAATAGATTATTATACAATTTAATAACATTAATTTTTCTTATAATAAAACATTCGTTATTTTCAACATATTAATTATGTTCATTAATATTAAATTGACAAAGTTTGCACTAAGAAGAGTAACGTCAGTACTTTTTTTTAATTTGGACTTTGGTAATAAGTTTCACATTCACAAACAAAAAACAATAAATAATAATATAGTAATCGACAAGTACTGTATAGTTTAATGTATTTTGTTCGCTATATTATTTAATCTATAAGTACAAAGAAAAAATTAAAAAATAAAATAAACTACTCGAAATTTGTCATTTGAAATAAAAATACGTAAAAGTTGACATTTCCGCATTGCAACATCATTGGCGACTATTAAAATCCAGAGATACATAATCGATACTTTTTTAACGACGCAAATGTCAACTTTAAATTCTTTGTAATTTGGACGATACGTGTATATATGATTCCACATATATTTATCAAGAATTATAGGAATGTGTTAATTCATTTAACCCTCTATCCTTTCCCTTTTTGCAACGCTTTTCTTTGATGTAATTTTTTCGCATGCTTTTTGGACGGCAACACAATGGTACGGAATCGGAAAATTGTTAACGATTCTAATTCATTTACAAAGCCGTGATAAATTTACAGTTTGTGTCGCGTACGACTAATGAAAACCAAAAGTAATACGACATAATATAAATAGAAATGATATTACAAACATTAATATCAAGTAAAATATGAAAATATTAGTTTACATAAATAGTTAAAAATAATTTAATAAACTATTATTATATTATAACTATTATTCCTCAGTTATTCAATGGATTTAAACTTTCAATATTTACTAGTTAGCAATATTCATTGTAAATCTTCAAGAGATACAAGACAAACATGAGAAACCTACCGAATGGTAAAGAACAATCTATATTATATGACTTTCCTAATGAAAAAAACATTTTATACAATTATTAATTTATGCATAAATATAAATTTGTAATTACAATAATGGTTTTCTTTATTCGATCGCTGCTTAAGTCGCCCTGATACAAGACGAATAAGAATAAGTCTTTCTTTTGTTTAAATAGCAATCTAATTAACGATCCATTGGAGGACTGCGGTATCGTTACCTCCAGTTGAAATTAATCGTGTATTATCTTGCAAGAAAGATACATTTGTCACATGACTTGAATGACCTCCACAACTATGATACAAAGACTAAAAATAAAATTATTTGTATTAGTTTTCATATATATTCAACAACTAATCCTAATTTACGTTTATCATTATATTCATTTAAATGCAAAATTAAATGTTTAATTAATTTAATAATTTAAAGTTCAATTGACTAACAATAGAAAAACAAAATTTCTACTTTATCTACCTTCGGTTGGCAAACAGGATAGGAAAGGAGTTTGACCTTTCCGAAGTCATCACCGGTAGCCATTAGTTTACCATCGCTACTTCGACTACATCCGTTTACATCAGTTCCATCGGCACCATCAGGCCAAATTCCAATTGTTTCAAAACTAATTACACATGTATGCGTTGCCCATTCCGTATCTCGAAACGATGACGATTGTGGAATTTGGCGGCAAACACTTGGATTCCCTACAAATATATAAAAAATGAATACAAATTCTACTTTATTTATTTACATGATTCATAATTATAATATCAATAAAAAGATTGTTTCATTATGCAAAATATTATTGACTCATTTAACTATAATTAATATTAAAATATCGTTTTAATCTTATTAAAAATATCGTTTCATTTTTTAATTACATAGAATGAGATTTTATATGCAAATTAATTAATACAAATATTAAAATTTACTAATAATTTAACTGCATGACTCAATTTTAATTTAATACCACGAAATTGAATTAAATTTGTTCTGAAAATTTAACTAAATATTAACAAAGTGCATATTCTTACAGTATAATAATGCATAATCTCCACTGTTACTTCGAATATATTGAGAATCGGTAGACCAATCCAGATGAGTTATAAAACTTGAATGACCCTAAAATTTAATTATTTTTATTTATTTAATTATACATTACATGGTTTAATTAGTATTAAAATTTAAAACATGCATAAATTATAACAGTATAATATTTTGAAAATTATGTTCTACTTTTTTTATATTATGAATATAAATTAAAATAATAATTCAATAAAATGAATTTAACTCAGAAAATTATATATTAAAGGTAATTATATTTTTTATAATATAAATTATAAAAACTAAATACAATTAAGATTAACATATATGAATTAATATTAAATTTATCAAAAAATGTATATTTATAATAATAATACTAAAAACTAATACTTGTGACAATTACTTAATAAATATAAATAACAAAGTAAAATTTTATCATAAATGATATACGTGCGTTCTAGTGAAAATCTTAAACCATTTGGAAAATATTAGTCGTATAGTGCTAACGCTATTGCAAAAATGTTAAGTGAAGTTTCGAACATTTTATTGCTTTTTAATTTGAAATATTTTGTTAAAATAATAACCATGTTAATTATATTTATATTATTTTAAATATATAATTATATTAAATTAATTATTTATAAATTTAGCAATATAATGTTCTAGGATCGAATAATTTTATTGACTCTGTGACAAATCTTACAAATCGCCTTCGAATCCTCTTTGGCTACAAACATTGAAAAGAAAAGAAAAAATAAATAGTAGATATTTTCAGATAATATTTTTATCTAAATTAATCACTTAATTTCTTAATGTAACACTACTAATAAGTATATTAACATCGAATCTCATTTCACAATGTCGAGAGACATTTTCTTGGAGTTCGATGTTAATCAGTTAATCGGAAACAACAAATTACCATGCAACGGCCAACGCGACTATATTTAGTTGCATCCTCGTTTACTTGATAGATGTAAATGTGATTGTCCCGAGATCCAAGAGCCAACATACTGCCGTTTGGAGAAAAGCTCACGACCTAAAAAGTATTTTTTATTGTAAAAAATAGTTCACAATTTTGGTTACAAATAATATATTTTATTTATGAATTGAAACATATTGTCTACAGAATTATATAAATAAAGTTAACTGCTGTGAATAAAAAAAAATAAACAATATATTTTAAATTAAAGTTATAAATTAAAAATATATTTTTCAACCTGAATAGGTTCCAATCCATCAGTGTGTTGATTATAGAGTTCCCGCGTTTCACTGTTAATAACCAACCATTTTCCATTCATGCAACCCACGACCAGAACTAAGCCATCGGGTGAAAAGCAAATGCTTTGAGCTTGTTGCTAAGAAAAAATTGAAATATAATTAAATTACATTTTGTGACTAAGAAAAAGTAACGAATATACAGCAAAGTAGCTTACTCCAATATCCTTGCTCCAAACGACCGTGTGACTTAGACTGTCCCACATTTGAAGCAGTCGATCGTGACCCGCGGTCGTAAATTGTGGCAATGTGGGGTGAGACGCTAGACCCCATACTTCCTCAGTATGACCTAACATTGCGGGATTGAAGCCTGTTTCTACATCACTAACTAGGATACAATTGCGCGTCGTACCCACCAACAAAGTTGATCCCCAACCTTCAGTTACGGTCCGAATTCCACCAAAATGTTCCTCTATCTAAAAATACTACATTTAAAGTATCTATTTTTTATTAAAAAATCATTAAATAAGCAATGCACTATTAGTATTTTAGTAAGTATTATAATAATCTATATAATAATTCACAAATTATTAAAGTCATTTATAAAATTATACAGTCAATTATATAATATTTTATATACTGTTTTAATAAACAAAAAAAATTTTTAATACAATGTTATGGTGTTTCCATGCTGATAAAATCTACATCGAAAATCAGAATATTGTAAACTTTGGTGCTTATTAAACTACAATGAACATGAATATTTATAAAAAATACAAATAATGAAAAACATTTATTTTTAGTATTAGGAATATAAATGTATAGTATAAGATTATACCTGTGATTCCTCGCCAGTTGGATTTAAATTAGAATCAAAATAAATTATTTTCCCATCTTTACCACCTCCGGTAATAATATTACCATTCTTTAAAACACATAATGAAAAAATGGAACCTTCGTGGACATTCTTCACTATCCGTGAAATAGTATTGACACCTATAAAGTAAAGTATATATTTTGTCAGAATTAACATTGCTAATAAAAATTATAACAAGTTTCTTTGACCTAATTTAACAATTTTCTTTGAATAAATTACAACATTTCTATAATATATTATTATTCTTGTCAATGTCAATTGCATTTAATATAAGGTTTTCCTGTACGTTTAATAATAAAGAAATTTTATTGAACCCTGTAAATAGGGCTTCAATTTAACTAACTTGATTAATTTGACGTCAATATATGTTTTATAAATAAATTAAATAATTATTAATTTAATTATTTAAATAAAAAATAAAAATCAACCAGTGATAGATTTTTTTATTTTAATTTATTTTAATTATTAATTAATTGCATATACCTCGAGCCCAAATAATAATATTTCCATTACTATCTCCAGTGAGAACATCACCGTTTTGATTAAAAGCCACGCAAGTGACATATCTTGGTTTATCTCGACTATCAAATACTCCCATTCGTTTGTAAAGCATTCCGCCGTTGTCCAACGACCAAAATGAAACATGCCCTTTACCACAGGTAACTATCTGATTTCGTTCCAAGGGATGCCATTCTACACATACCACTGTATCTACTGAACACTGTAAACACATTCCATAACATATTTTTTAAATAAAATATCATTTTTGTTTAAAGTAGAGTTACACGGATTAATTTTAGTTTTATTATATTATAAACTATATAACATCTTATTTATAATAATATATACATTAATATATACCTTTGTTTCTGTAATTTTTGCAGCTTTCTCAGTTCTTTGCCAATCCCAAATCGAGATATTATGATCAGATTTTTCATCAATTGCACAAAGATAATTACCACTGTCAGTTTTAGAAAATGATAAACCAGTAATCGTTCCATCAAATTCACCATTACCAACAACAAACAATGTTACTAGATTAACCGAGTTCCATACTCTAATATGAGGCTGCAAAAAATAATTTTTGATTAGTAAAAGTACTACATTGTTTCAAATAAATATGAAACTGATAATATTAATTCGTTTTGCATTATATTTTAAATTAAATTAATATAAATTTATTTTTAAAAAGTAATTTAACTAAAATCTAACTTAATTTAATTCCACTATTCAATACAGTAAATACAATAAATAAAAATATTAATTATAAAACAAAAATTACCATTGCGTCCCTTACAGAACCCGCACATTGACCAGTTGCGATAATTATTTTGTTTGGATGTATCGCTATACTGTAAACATTGATAAGTGATTATTAGCAGATTATAGTCAATTTATTTACTATAATAATGATTCCATGTTAACAGTTGAAATAAATAAAATAAAAAGTATGTAATATTAGTTTAAATTGAGTGATTAAAGTTACAAATACAAAAAATAAACAAAAATTAAAATTTATAACAACAAAAATGGTTAATTTATATATTATTTATTATAAAACCTACAAACCATTTGACATCATCGGTGTGTCCTAAATAATGCCTTTGACTGTGAATTTCCATATTATAAAGCACAACAACAGCAGCAACAAAATATGCAATCTCGCCAGTTGGTAGCTGGTGCAAGTTGTTTCGGCAATCCCGACCTCTGTACCCATATACCCAGTCTAATCGAAGCTTGCTCTGGGGTGGTGTACTCACTTTATGTAGATCATAAGTCTCAGTCATAGTGCTGGGTAAGTACAAAATGATTGGTCTACCACGCAAATACATCCTTACAGTGCCTTCTTCTTCGTTATACTGCATATCTCTGGTACTATTAATGGAAAATTAAACGATGAGTAACATGAAATAATATATTTGTAAAAGCAACATGACTATAACAACTGTTCGTTTTAAACTAAATTAATATAATTCTTAGTTGAAAATAAAAAAATAAATAAAAAATTATATAGTTATATACAACATGT
Source organism: Psilanteris sp. ZL-2020 (assembly GCA_022817085.1). Classification (NCBI taxonomy): domain Eukaryota; kingdom Metazoa; phylum Arthropoda; class Insecta; order Hymenoptera; family Scelionidae; genus Psilanteris; species Psilanteris sp. ZL-2020. The sequence goes on along the minus strand of JABFQC010003428.1, from coordinate 5,815 downwards.
ATATGTAGATTAATTTAATTATAAAAATCAAAAACCATAATAAAATATTAATACATTCATTACTGTAGCCATACAAAATTATTAAATAAATCTTACTTAAAATTATACACCAAATTCTAAAATTTGCAAATATCTACGCAAACAATTATTAAGAAACAGGATTTAGAAATGATTATACGTCTTACAATAACAGCAAACATATAAAAGCGTTAGTGTTAAAATGGTTTAAGCAAATGTTTATTTTAATTGTGAATAATGAAAAGAAAACTATATAATTAAACAATTTAGATACACTTTGCACCAAAATTGTTTAAATTCTTTGAATAAGGATGACATATGCAACATTTTAATAAAGTACAAATTCAACAGTTTGTAGCATTACGTAAACATCCTTGTACGAAATGGTGTTGCGCACAGAGTTTTACTGATTTCGAACGAAGTTTCCTTTTTGAGACAGTGGATTCTGTTAATTCACGTGGAACACATACAAATTTAGATCGTGCACTTTCACAATTCAAACTTAAGGAAGTTTCATAGATGTAATGAGAGTTTTAATACCGCGTTTCTGAGGAAATGAAGACTGGAAGTACGCGCGTCAATTAACTTGAAATTATATTAACGTAATATCAATTAGACTAGATGCATATTTAGATTCATTAGTCAAATTAGACTTGTTCATACACTCGTCTTAATTAATATTGATCCATGCCCGTTATCTTTTATTTTTGCTTCAAATTCAAAAACATTTATGATTTGCACAAATGTAAAACGATAAAATGTATGAAAAACGTGCTTTTATATTATTCAAAATAATATTACACCCGCGGACTAATTTAATTCATTTCAATATTTTACATTAATGCTCATCAGCGACAGACGAATAAGCAACAAATACCTTTGTGTATTTTCTGCACATTCTAATAACTCATTCATTTCGATAATATTACTGCCAATATTGCCAAAATACGTCGCAAACAGAAAAAGTTTGCACAAACACACTCGTTACCTTGCAAACTTTTTTACTTGACCAAATTATCGTTCAATCGCGTTACTTTCAATTCGAACCGTCTCGAATAGAAATCACTTGTGTTTTCCGTTTGACAACAATTTAGACAATTAAGTCGTTGAACAAAACGAAGCAAGCCTGCGAGGCGTCAAAAACAATCCGTCATAAATCGCGACCTTCTCATCGCGCACCCGATACTCGAATTGAATACGAGGTTCGCCTTCGTAAGACTTTTTCTTGACGAGGCTGACTCACGTTGCATGCCGGCGCGAACGCACCTTTTTTCTTGCCGAACAGACGCCGTCATGCTCTGCGGCTTACGTCACTCATTCCCCGTTTCCACTTTCCTCTTTTACAATTTATACGGCATTCCGCGACTTGTTACGTCTTTCAACTTCCGTTTTACGATGCACATGCGCACCCAAACAATTGCATTCCTTATTAGAAAAATTATATAGTCCTTGCAAAAAACAGATCACACATACTCAAATTAATCAATTAAGACTAATGCAACCACTTTTATTCTTAGTTATGCTGACTTTTCCTCTTTTTTTCTTTTTTGCAGAAATAAAAAAGCTCCGGGATCGGTGTTTTTTCGCACAGAATACAATAGTGGAGTGTACATTAACGTATTTTCTATGACACAATGATAAAATGATTTTAAACAACTACGCCGAGGTTTCCAAACAGATTCATAAAAAAAGGTGATTTGTGTGTAAATTAAATACGTATTAAATATCTAAATTAGAATTAGTGTTTACATTTATACGATACAATGATTAATACAAATTATAAGTCATATTCATTATTCTAGATATAAATTGTTTATTTTATTTACAGTTTAATTGTGTGCGAGATAAATTAACCGGGTTATACCAAATTAACCAAATATAATGACCAATAGTAAGTTGTTAATAATCCAAAGAAACATATTAAAGAATATACATTTACAGAGATTGTTAGATGGATTAGAAATAGAAACTTTCACTCTTGTTACATTTTATATCAATTAGCTTCGTTTTTGTATTCTTGATTTGTTTATTTACCCATGTTTCACGCTATTTGGCACCAGCGGCTTGAACAGGTTGAACAGTGACTTGGTTGAGGCTGATAATCTATAATAACGAAAATGCAGAAACAAAAGAAAACACATGCAGTGCGATAATGATTTGATGATATCTATTGAAAGGTGATCAGTACATTGAATTAACATTATAAACTACAGTCTGTAGTTTACTTATATACTTATATATATGTTTATTACATTTTAATATTGCATTTTAATTTTCACAGATTTACAATTGCCATCAAAGTTAAAGATACATGAAAAATTAATGTCACTTCAAGTAAAATATATGTAAATGTAAAATGTAAATATAAAGCATGAATAAATTGAATTTATTATAATACTATTGCTAATGTAAAATTAATCATTAACTTTGATTCATTCGATCATTAGCAAAAATAATTTGCAAATAAAAGAACAAGACAAAAAAAACATCAATTAAAAATATATAATTAAAATAAATATCAAATATATCAAGTTATATCCTATACTTTTATAACAACTGTTGTATTTTTTAAATATATACAATTTAATGTACATTACAGTTAAATAAATTAACCAATAAGTCAATGTATTATCAGTAACTTCCAATTGTGTTTCTATTATTTTCTAATTTGCATGCATATAGTTTTTAACCATTCGATAAAAAACGGATCCACTTAGAAACGTATATGATTAAACTTTAACAATTTCTAAAAATGATCCCAAGCAAAACATAAAGTACAATAAACTGCACATGATGAACATTTAAATTGAATAAAAACTAATTTGCTGACAAGATAACGTTATATAAACAAAAATATGATATAACGATATAAGCAAAATATAAAAATCATAAAGACTTTAAAAAATTAATTGTATAACATTAATTTTTAAATAGAAATAAATTTATAATAAAAATATGAACATTTTATAAAATATACCTTATTTTGTATTTTTACCTTGAAATTCCTAATTGTGCGTTGCCTCCTGTAGATTGTGGAGAATTCGTAAAATCCCCTGTAGAGGACCATCGTTTGGCTCTTCGAAGATTACTGCTGCTCTGAGGAGGACCATTTGTTCTCGCTGTTGGGGATCTGCAATTAAATAATACAACATGAATATTGTTGAAACAGTTAAAAATAAATTATTGCTACCATTAAATCTGTCCTAAATTTTCTTAGCATTAACAAACCAAACGAAATTTATTATATTTATATTTAATTTGCAACTTTGTAAGAATTATGTTTCTCTTTTTTTCACAAAAGAATAAAATAATATTATATTCAATTACAATTTAAATAAGTCAATTTAACAAGGTAGAATTAAGGTTCTTTAAAAAAAATAATAAGTAATCATAAAATTACATGTCACTTGATTACCCCATTATTAACATTGTTAACAAAAATTATAATTATTTTTTTTTTTTCACTTAAATGAATTCATGAGAAAGAAATTTTTCTCTCAATTATTGTATTACTTTACCTCGCAACTGGAAGAGGAGTTGCTCTGGGACTAGGCGATGGCACTGGAGATACACTGCTACTGCTCGGGCTATCCGAGTGAAGAGAATTAGTTGATTGGTAATGGACGGTTCTTCTGTTTCGTAAAAAAATGCATAAACAAACAAATGTTTGCCGATATTCTAAATTGAACTCCTGTCACAAATTGGAAGGATAGTTCCGAAACTTTGTTAAGTATTTTACTTTAAATTGTATGAAAATTGCATCAAAATGTTTTTTATTTGAGAGAAACATTGCACATAATACATAAATAAATTAATGAATGTGATTTTAAAAACGAACATATTAATAATTAAATTATAATCAGATTAGGAAATGTCGTACCGTATACAAAATCAAATAACAAAATAAAAACTCGGTAGAGAGTTTAAAGATAAAGGAAAGTATCTTCTTAACTACGCGATGGAGAACATTAGTAAAAGTTAAAAGTACAACTTTAATGAAATCTTATTTTGAATTCAAATAATTATGTACATATGTATAAAATTTTTGTCTTTTGTATAAGTTTCAATTAATACAAAACCTAGAATTAAATATATTATTTTAAAATAAGCACATATATAAATATTATTTTTAAATATAATATTATTATATTTAAACAAAGTTTGCTAAAATCGTTATTAGCGTTATTCAATAAACCTAACAGAAGCTTATTTATTACATATTTTCATTCTAATGAATTCATTCATGCACACCTCTGAGGAAGTTGCGAAGGCGTCGTGTAGTAACTGACGGGTCGTCGCGGACTGCCAGTGCTGTCTTTAAAGTCTTGTGGTGACGTTGGCGAATTAATATTCCCAGTTTGTCGCAATCGCACGTCTTTCTGAGAGCCGGAGTTCTGTTGGTTGCCTGAAATAATGACCCAACAGTACTATATTAAAATGTACTATTTTTAAGAACATAAATTAAATAAATGAAAACATAAGCTACAAAATGTAAAACGTCAACTTGCATACAAGTTCACATTCTAATTTTGTGTAATTGGGCTACATATCGTTGAAATCAATATTATCTTTTGAATTTTAATGAGAATAAAAAAGGTATAACAAAATCGTTTCAAATTTCAGTTCCAAAATAATACCAGATTCGCACCCTAAAACCACAAAAACTGCATTCATGAATCGCAAAGCAAAGTAATTTTTAAACATCTTTTTCCCCTTTTTTTTGACCTTTCATCTCCGCGTACCATTATACTACTCACAAAAGGTATATGTGTTCACCATATTGTTCTTTGTTCTGAAAAGACTTGCAAATCTGCATGCCCAGAAAACATTTCAAGGCATAAAAAACCTTTTTCAAATGAAACTCTACGTTAAAACGTCAAGTGCAATTTTATAAAGTCAAAACTACTCATTCGAAGTTAATGGACTTGAAATGAAATTTTACATATGATAAAAGTGAAATAAACGTTATTCAGTTCGAAATTTAAACTATTCCATTATCAATATTTTATATAACATGTTCGTTAAGCTTCTGCTTAAATAGTTTAACAAAATTGAATTGACTCCCAATCAATGTTTAATTCAAAATTGAACAATTATAAATTTTGGTAATTTTCGTACAAGTTTCATACTATAAAAGCGTTATTAATTCTAACGTGTTATTAGTTTCAACTCTCGAAAGAAGATGTATTTTCACTTTCACTTACTTCTATTTCTACGAAACCATAATCCACTGCGCTACAAAATTATACACTTATATTCGTGACTACAATCAATTATACAATATCAGATGTGTATTAAAACTGCAAACTATCCGACTTTTAACAACGGAATGAAAGTTGCACCTTGTATTCAATAATATGATTCCCCTCTGTTTAATAGTTCCTTTTTCTCTTCCCGTTTTTCGCGTGCTCGGCGTAAAGATATTTCAAGTTCAATGTCACACGGAAGAAACTTGTAATTCTATTTCACTTGAAAATGAAGTACATTCAGAAACTACATATATCGTTGGCTAAACTTTGACGAATTATAATATATTGTTCATATAAGAATTTTTAATTTGTAAAATGAAAGTATAAAATTATGTATTTGTTGACAAAAGTCAATTGTACTTTATCCATTCAGATTTGCAACTTAATACAAAACATATACCTATATATTAGTCAAGTAGTTGTTTTGAGGAAGAATAAAATTGACAACATTGGAAAAAGACTGAAAAAATGCCCAAAACGACCACTATATAAACAATTTTGGCGTTTTGAGGAGCCTCCTCAAAACGTCGGTTGGTGATTTGTCCATG
>JABFQC010003427.1:0-14121 GCA_022817085.1 Psilanteris sp. ZL-2020 | reverse complement strand
TATTTTTGATTATTTACAGCCGTTTTATTAATCAAAAAAAAATATATAATTGCGATGTTATCATTCCGGGGATGATTTATGCGCGAATGGAACGTAGCACTGTGATCACCAAGCGAAATATAATGCGATTTCGACTAAACTGACCGGTCGAATTGGAGCTTGACATGAATTTTGACTCGGGTTCTAATTAAGTGCGGGAGGGGGTGGGGGCTGAGGAAAATGAAATTGGCGGAAACAAATATTTGAGGGCGTCGTATAATAGGGATCCTGTAGGTGCACGATTGCGCGATGAAAGTGAAAAAGCCAACTTCTGTATTAAAGAATTGCGAATGTTTTTTTATATCCAAATTGTGGTGTTGAGTTTCACGGAGCTGGAGAGAATTATACTATGTGAATCGTGACTCACATTGAACCGAGTTTTTGCGTATAAAATTGAGCTCCCATTGGCGTTCGCCAATTCGTTGGCCAATTAGAGGGAAGCGCCGCGATTTAATAACGCTATCAAATATGTATACGAATCTTGCAAGACCACGCGGTCGGTTTTGTGCGTCTGTCGTTTGACGAGCGGGATCCAAATGAAATGTAGATGTTGTTGGGATTGTAAGAATGCCGCGCAGGGTTCTAAAACTGGGAAAAGTGTTCGTCAATTATTGGCCGGCTTCGCCGAGTATAACTCAACCCAATTGCCGGGCAGCAAAATTGTCATAACTTTTTCAGCGACCGCGGGAACTTAAAAGCGCCCAACCTTATTTAGTATTATTCAACAAAGGACAGCTTAATCAAGATAATTGCGCGCGCGCGAAACCCGACGCGAATTAAAAACGCATTAGGCTAATGACTCGCGGCGAGCCGCCAGTGTTAAGTTATAATCAAGCGCAGCTTTGACCTAATACATAATCCATCGACGTGTCGGCTGTAATTAGAATGGTTCCAATGTCGTAAATAATAGCACTTTTTGCCTCGTGCGAAATGATCTCTATAAAAGAATTGATAATTCAATTGCTGATAAATAATCCATGATAAACTACCTGCCAAAGCAGATAATGGAAAGTTATAGTTAAAACGCTTCCAAATTACTAAGAGTAATGATTCATATATATTAGTAAATAAATAATTGTAATTTAGGAAGAGAAGGAAGGTAGATTTATCGGGATTAAATGGACAGTAAAATCCACATGTAGAACTGTTGAAAACGGATGAATAAAACACGCTAATGTATATTTTAAGTGAAATTATAAAGTTGCATTAATAGCGTCGAAACGTTTTTCCTTACTGCTTCGATGCCAAAAAGAAACGATAGTTTATCTTTGATGTATCGTAAAAGAAAAAAATGATGTCCAATATCTGTCACAGAGACGCAATCATATTTTGACGCAATTCTTATCACTGGTAATATTTATTATTATCATGAATGCATATCGATGTAAAATAAAACATCGCGATCAATTTTTTGCAACGGAAAAACTGTTATTTCTCATTTCCGTTCAGAAACAGACAATTTTTGAAATGTTTAATATGATTTACGCGTATGGTTTGATTAAATTTGTCAATACTATTTTTCAAAGCTTATAACAAATGTACGTGATTGAAAAAAAATTGTTTTTGATTAGAAAATTGTATTTTCCTCAAACTAATAATGTAATAGTAATAAATATAAGTTCACGTTATAAATAACGTTTTTTGATGAAAAACTAATGAAAAATGTTATAGTCTTATAACGAAAGGAATGGAATACATAATAAACAGTTGATATTAATTAGAGTGTACGTAAATTCAAAGTAGCAATAATTTGGATTAATAATATAACATTAAATATATATTTTACTAATACACACGGAGAAAATTATATTTAAAAAATCTCAATATAAATAGTAAAACTAGGATACTCTTGCAAATGTGATAAAAATTACTATATTATATAATAAAATAATCAGTACACATTAATTCAATTTAAGTAACATTTTTTATTATACGATATATTTATTTTTATCAGATTTGCAAGAGTATCCGAGTTTTACTATTTATATTGCATTATATTTTAAATATAATTTTTCTCCGTGCAATACTTGCATAAAATAATAATCATGTATTTGGATTAACCGCTTTTAGAGAAATACGTAATTTTAAGACAATAAAAACAAGAAATAATTAGATAGATATGCCGACGATGCTATTCATTAATAAAGTTACAATAGCTTAAGTGATTAGCATACGTTCCACTTAATATCAAAAAGGAAATCCTAATATCTCGTTTCATAATATAAAGTAACAATTTTGTATGAAATAAATCGCTTGAAATATTAAAAATTCAAATCAATGGGACAGAAATATTTGGCCTAGAATTTTTATTTTGGCATATTTTTTTTTAATTGTCTCGTGTGTTCTCGAAATACCTGCCCTGTTGGTCTGAAATAATAAATAAGTTTTCGAGTTTATCGAGTCGGAATAATTCATTACAATGGTATTTATAACACCAGCGAACGCGCGAAAAATGTTATTACTGGACTTGATTTGACATTGGTGCAACCGCATCAATTATAAATCAATTATAATGCACCTGTTTTGAGTTAATTTATCAAATAAGTAATCACTGTGAAGGGCATTTTTATTTCCAAAAAATAGGGGTATCAAATAATTTTTGCATTCAGTCAGTGGTATTGCCAACATGACAATTTGATAGCTTAAATTCAATTAATCATATGTACTTTATCATTAAATCTGAATTGTTTTCTGAAATCTGAAAGTAGTAAAAACTAAATTAATTTATTTTTAAACTCAATTTTCATTCGTACTTATCCTTAAAATTATTATAACAATTGCGTTAACAGTTATTGCGATGACAATTTAAACTTGCTATAATACCCGTGTTATCATTTTTCAATCATGCAATTTCGTCGGAAGCTTTGTTTTTCATATCAATTAATTTATGAAAGAAAACTAATACCTCGATTATCGTCGACGGACGAATCGAAACGAGTCTTCAATACATAATCATCTGATTGGTTAAAATATAAATGCAACGGAACAGGTTTTGTGCACGACTGTACCTTTCTCAAGTTTAGTTTACATATAGATAACGTGAAAGCATCTTTGATGATCGTAAACTCGAAACATTGTAATCCAATTGACGCGTTAGGTAACTTTGTTGTCAAAAATTGTCAAGATGGTGCGACTTGATTTTTGGAAGAAATCGAAAACCGAACAAGTAAGATGAATTTCATTCAAAAAAAAAAAAAAAAACGGAATGTGTATTTTGCGTATATAGTCGTGACAAGTTTCGGAGAGGCGGTTTTCACGTCTAAACTCTTACCCCGGGTATCTAGTTTTCGAATTTCATGCATTTCAAAACGTAATTACACCCTTTGTTAAGCTTGACGCCCGACGCATCTGTTATAGTTTATATTTTTTCAAATACATTTGTTTAACACCGAATACCGGCCAAGTCACTTACGAACTTCCGTTACCAATTTGTAGATGGCGCTTTCAGTGATACTATATATCCTAATCGCGATGTATATTATATTACGAAACACTCATGTTCGGGCCACAATAAATCACCGCAATAAAGATTACTTGCCATTGTAAGCGACTGGTAACATTATCTAAACAAGATCGAAATGTTCAAAACATGCTCCAAATGTGTCAACATGTTTGTAACGCGCCGTAAACATGTCATTTCCGTTCGCCGAAACGGGTTATGTCGTATCATTAAGCACGTATATATAACATATAAGTAAATAAGTATTTAAATATATTCTCGATACAATATCGCGAAAATAAAATTCAAATCCAAAGTTTACAAGTTCGGAATGTTAAATATAAAGCGTTAGAAAGCACGCGGAATGTCGCAGACAATACAATTTCATATTTCGCAGTTTATGTGTCAATGCTTGTTACTTCGACGACTGAAACGTCGATTTACCTATAACACGAAATAACGCACGAAAATACTAAGGCCAATATGGATTAGCAAAATGCTGTTAAACAATATTCGCTGATGCTCGTAACGCAGCACCAACGCCATTCAAAAATCCGAACTTTTTTTTTGTCCACGATTAATTTCATACTTTTTTTTTGCAAAATTTCATATTCGTATTCATATACTCGGGGATAAGCCGTTGGCAAATGAACGAGGCAATGCAAAGTCGAGGAAAGCGTCAACGACACGTAAATTCAACGAGGAAACGTCGGAAGAGCGTAAAAATATCGCGACTTTTCTCGCCTTATATTTTCCTGGTATGTTGCATATCGTTGGTTTGCAATTTGACGAGGAAACGGATGAAACTAGTCTAGAAATGTTTGTCAAATTGAAACGCAAGTGCTTCGACACCGTAGTTTTACGTAATTGTCAATGTCTTGGTTTATTTAGTCTCGGTGTCCAACGTGTCCCAATAGTGGAGACTTTCCCGCACCGCGGACGCGAACCAGCAAGAAACTGAAAGTTGTTTCTGACATTAAACTTTGTGCGATTGAAGTGTTCAAAAATAGTTAAACCTTGTGATTTTTTAAAACGCGCCGTGAACTTATACTTTCTCCAGCGATTACGGATACACGGAGAAGCGTGGCGGGGAAAAAAATGCGAAATACAAGAAAAGACGGAACAATTTTTGCCGCAAAAAGACGCGGCAAAAAATTAATCGATTTCTAAATGAGTTTGATTTGCTTATCGGTTTTTATCGGCGCGGCGAACGCGACGGCCGAACGAAAGGAAAAGCCGTGTTGGGCGCAACTCGAACCGCGCGCGGACCAAAATCGAAACATTTTTTGTCCCGATTGTCTTTTGTCCGGCTCTAATTTCATTAATGACGTTGCGTTTCTTCAACGAACTCATTTCGTATTCAAATGATCGGATCGATACGTCGTATATTTTTTGCAACAGTTATGTTCGTTGATCCTCAATGAAACGTCAATTTCCTTATTGAAATGTCGCTATTCATGAAAATAATTCACTCGGGGGTCATAAAAACGACAACACACGCGTAAACTTGTAATTCTAAAAGCAACATTACGGCGCTACGCGCGGCTCGGTATCGCTTGAATTCTAATGAAATTACACTCGTTAATAATAAATGTTATACAATGGTACTTTACGAAAGCTGCATATTATTTAAAGAATGCAGACGTTTTGCAACTCAATTTCAATGCACAATCGTTTTCATCGCCGATAAACGATTAATTATTTCCTCGCGTGCTTTTTCTTCTTCTATTGTTCACGGGAATAATTTTTTTTATCTTATTAATAGTATCATTACTGATCATTATTCGAGACTTTAAACGTGGTGGGTGCGGAGACGTTATTTATTACTATACTGCATATAAATAAATATATATATAAATAGTTTGCATCCATTTATGTACGCAAATATATTTTGCATATATAAAATTTAACAGAAACATATATATTATACACGTACAACTATATATTGGCAGTTGTATTATAAAAACAATTCAAATGTTAATAAAATGTATAACAAATCAACATATTTGTTAATTATTGCGGACGAAATTTAAAGCGTTTCGAATTGGTATTTTCAGATACGTAAAGAATTCCATTCGGTATGTTAAAAATAAGATAAGAATGAAAATAAATTTAAAGCTTGTAATTTTATTTCATTTCAAACTTGTATCTATATTTTACGTGCTTTTAAAGTTGAATCCTTTAATGTACAGACGTTCATTTATAGCCACTAGTTAAATAATATTTATTGATTTTTTATAGTTTAATTTATCTATATTGAGAGAAGATTTCGCGTGTTTTTTTGTCCCACTATTATACTTACATCGTATGCATATTTATTTTTTACGTGTCACTTCCTTATGACAAAATAATTTCGTTCTATTTAGAGGCATCCAAAAATATTTATTTATAAATATCAATAAGACCGACAATTTACAATCGTGCATTTTGGTAAGAAGTTGATGTTATATTATAAATAATATCGATCAGTTGATCGAATAATAAAGTCATCCTCAGAAAGAGGAAACCTTATACCAACCACTATCCTAAATTGGTTTATTTCTGGAATGTTTTTCGGGCCTCAGGGGCGTATTTTTTGACCCGATCCTCAAAACTTCCCTTCATATAATCTATATATATATATATATATATATATATATATATAACACTATATATGTAGTACAGCATCTGTCATTATACGTAGCCATGCTAAAAACAGTTAATGCATATATGAAGCGATTATTTTGAGGGCATTCATCACCGCTGCCAGGTTTCTTGGTCCTCGAAATATCTCTTAGGCATGAATATGTATATATATGCATGATTAGATATATTTTTTGATTATGTAAGGTAGCAAGCGTATTTAATTGCACAGGTTTTAGTTGTCATTTATATCTTTTAATGGTTATCGTTGATTGCAAATTCTAATATAATAAGAATATGTTTTTAATTGATTTGTAGTATGAAAAGTTTTTGAATTTTAAAAAATAAAATCATTCTTAAAATAAAATATATCAATTTATACGAAAGAATTATATTTATAGCAAGCAAAATCTAATGACGTGCTTTCATTACTTTTTAAGTTTACTAATTTCTTAAATTAAATATGATTACAATATAATTACATTTATATATTATTAAATTTGATAACAATAACGATAAATATTTAGTTACGCAAAAAAGTGAGCGTTCGGTGATATTCTATTATAAATTTAAAAATAATCTAATACATTTTTATTCATTTATTCATAAATAAATAATTTTATATGCAAATTTATTCAGAGCTTTTATATGCTGGATGCGAGATAGAAGAAATAAATTTGAACATATAAGGAAGGAATAAAAATATTATTATTATCATATGCATAAATTATGTGTAAGTACAATAATTAAAACACAAACAACGAATATAAAACAATGAAATTACATCCTGAATCTATATTCGGTGGATTTTATGTATAATAGAAATACAAATTATAAATCAGATTATTTTAATACGGTTGAAAGAAAATATTTTAAAAATTTAAGTCAAAAACTAGTGTATTAAAATTTTTAAATATTAGTTATTGCTTGCAGTAAATTAGTTACAATAACTTTATTTTTAATATCTGTGTGAAGTTAAAATATGAAAATTCTTAAAATAATTGCACAGAATAATTTATTTTTATTTATCTAGCATATAGCTAGACATGTAGATATATATAATAAAGTATTAAAATGCAACAATTTTAAAGACAAGAAACAACTGTTCTTTAAGTAAATTGAATCAAAAACCTGCCTGCCATGACTAATCATTTTAATTTTTCTACAACATTTTTTCAAAAAAGGAAAAGAGCCAAAAGAAAATAAGATTGGGTGGAATGATTCTTCTATTGATTGGATAGATAAATATGAACTTTCTGCTGTAATCCACAACCGAGATTCGAACCCTCGTGTCGTATTAGAAACGTAGATTCTGACCAATGGGCCACAGCGACTTCTTGATTGATATTGAGATAAAAATGTATATTTTAGGCTTGTGCGATTAAATATTTTTTAATAATATATTTTTAATACAAAGAAAAACATAACTGAAAAAATAAGTTTTTTTTTATATAATACTTTCTTCGTGTCATTCATGTCTAAAGATGCACTTTTAATGTTTAATTAAAATTCATACAATTTCGCTTCTTCGAATGATATGCTCCACTTGAACAAAAGTAATTCTTAAAACATACAAAATCAAAATCTTTGTCAATTACGATAACTAATATTTTGCTCAGTAATCCTAAAATATCCTACGTAATTTCACAACCACAAAGTAATTTCCCTAGAAATCATTATAGACGTTCGCTCGATGTTGCTACCGCAACCAAATTAGATTTTTCCTTTCAATTTCAAATAATGCACATTAGCACTCTCTGCAATAATTACAACTGTAAAACACTCAAGGTTCGATTAAATCAGTCTCTTATAATAAGTCATCATTAATGTCACTTTTATCCACTCACACATTGTTAGCGCGTTCAATAATGTATTGACTGATTACTACCTCGACATTAGGATACTCGTCTATTTTCGTCATGCGTTATAAATCGTCGTTACTGTTAACAATGCCACACGGAACAATTACAAAATTCGCCAGGATTCTCCTAATATTCCCTCTCGGTCCCGCAACCTTTATTCCTTTGGTCGACTGACATCTCAGGATCATATTTCAATGCGATACGTGGGAAATAACAGTCTGTGCAAGATGCTTCTAATATGAAAAATCATAATCATTTCATATTGCATTACCATGTTTCATTTCATTTTCCGATTTAACATTCAGTCTTTCAGCAGAATTTCATTAAAAATAGACTTTGAATATGAAAAAGTCCAAAAACCAATTATATTAATACTTAAATTTCCGTTCGATTTTAAGCAATCAAATATAACGCGGAAAACTGATTTAAAAACTACACTTAGAAAACTATATAATTGAATGATGGAAATTATTTTTATTTAAAACATCGTTCGTTATTCTTTTCATTGTGTTCAACAGACTATACGACTATAACGTTTTTTCTTACATTTTAGCAAAGCGATTCTGCAACCTATACGCAAGTTAATTTAAACAAAGCAGAAATAGATATTGAAAAACATACAAATATAATGGGTGCGCTTTTTAGATTAGAGTAAGTATAAATGTTTGTCAGAAACTGATCATTATTGACAAATTATGGTCAAATTGATAAATTAACTGGGATTTTGTTAGTCGACAGATTTTTGGGTGGCTGCTTATCGCAGTTGGTCTAACCATATTTTATATTTCTTATTGCGATGCAAGGAAAGAATTTGTTTCGGATAAAAACCATTTGAAGTCTAATAATTCCGACGATGATTGCAAAGTAACTCTGGTTGAATCAATACCAATTGGTCTAAATTATAGTGAAAACTGGAGTGTACATATGAATACTACCCAGGCCTGGTTAGATTTGATAGATTCAGCTAAGAAGACTATTGAAATAGCTTCTATGTATTGGACTATGAAGAGAGAAGACGTGTATCCCGATGACAGTGCTATTGAGGTATCAACGTATTCAAATGCATACATTTTATTATATAAAAATTACATTCTGATCCAAAGAAGTAAGCAATTCATATTTTCTGAACGTTAAATTATGGTTATGGTATTGTTTTTAATTTGCATTCAGTTCCTACAAACAAAACTGTTTCCAGGGAGAAATGGTTTTTAACGCTTTAATGGAAGCTGGAATGAAACGAAATATTATTCTGAAAATAGTTCAAAGCAAGCCGTCAGTGTTGAGTCCAAATACAAATACGCAAGAATTGGCGACGCACGCTAAGGCTGAGGTACCTTAATTGGGCAAAATTAAAAAAAATCGTTACTTCTGATAACCTGATTAATATGAAATTTTATTTGTAATACTTAGATCAGAACTTTAGATTTTGCAGCGCTGTTAGGAAAAGGTATTTTGCATACGAAATTATGGATTATTGATAGGGAAAGAATTTACGTTGGATCTGCTAATATGGACTGGAGAGCCCTAACGCAAGTTAAAGAATTGGGACTTGTCACAAGCCGTTGTACCAAAATTGCTACAGATTTAGCAAAGATTTTCGATGTAAGAGTTGAAACCAATTTAATACAATTATTATAACATTACACCAAATTGAAATAAGGAATTATTTTGCAATTGGATTTAGATATATTGGTACTTAGGTAAGGAAATGAAAATTCCACAAAAATGGCCAGAAAGTTTGAACACTGACATTAATTCAACGAATCCGATGGTTTTGAAGTTTGGCGGCAATTCCTACACGTCGTATTATGCGGTATTTTTGTATTGATTTTAATACTTATTTTTGAACGATCTTATCAATAATCCCTGAATTATTTTATAATTCATTTGATGCAGAGCTCTCCTCCGCAATTGTCTGCCGAAGGTCGAGAAAATGACATTGACGCCATATTGAATTGTATAAGCAGAGCAAAGAAATTTATTTATATTTCAGTGATGGATTATTTTCCCTTAATGATTTACGAGCGTAACATACAGTAAGTGCACACGACTTTAATTATATAATTAATTACGAAACGTATTTCTTTAATTTGATACACCAATACTATATATTCCCATGTTCGAAGATTCTGGCCGGTTATTGACAACGCATTAAGAAAAGCAGCGTTGGAACGCAAAATCAAAGTGAAACTTTTGATCTCGTGGTGGATTCACTCCAGGAAGTCTGAATCTTACTTTCTAGAGTCCTTGTCCGATCTCAGCAATAGTTATAACGGCGTCCAAATTCAAGTGGTAATTACCGTCGAATAATTATAATTTCGACAAATATCTAACTACTTCTTCCTTAATTCAAACACTGAATGAACTTTGCTTTATTCATATCTACTAGCGTATTTATACATTTATAATCATTTATCCTTTTTTTCGCACTTATTCAGAATTAAAATTATCGTCTTGAGTAAAGTGGACCACGACGTGATTAGTAATCAAATTTCACATAATAATATTCTGCATCGTAAATATATGTCAAATATAGTGCTTAATTATTTGAAGCAAAGGAAAATTCAAATTATACGTCTTATAAACTAAGATGTTGCAGTAAATGAAAAATCTATTAATCCATTTCCTACTGTTTAAATCATCACAGAAAAGGTTCATCGTCCCACATACACCGGCTCAAAACAAAATTCCATTCACTCGGGTGAATCACAATAAGTACATGGTAACGGATGACAGTGCTTACATCGGTACAAGCAATTGGAGTGGTGATTATTTCACTAACACCGCAGGTTGGTAAAATCGAGAAAACCGCAATGATTGGTTAATCATAATGTCAAACTAGCTTCTTTCGTTTGTTTATTTATCCCAGCAGTATTACGGAGAGAAACGTTACATTGCTGACGACAAAAAGCTGTCGCCATAAATTTGCTAGATTAAGTACATTATTCTATTAACGCCCACAGTAACAATATCTATTAAATTAAAATGTACCGTGGATAGTGTTAACTCAACAAAAAATTTTAAGTTAAATAATATTTGTATAATGCCAACAAATGGTGATGTTGTAATACTATAACGTTAATTTTTCGATTATAATAGTAAAAATATTGCATATAACTAACTAATTGTATAATTATTTGTACTACTATTTTTTTGAAAAAATAATAAATCTCATATTTCAAATAAATATATATATACTTACATACGTATTAGTGTAAGGTCAACGACAGTTAAGAGTGGTTCAATATAGTTGAACGCTCGAAATAGTTGATTGCAATTTTTGAATCATTCATATCATTTTGTCTTATTTGTCAATTAAAGTAAAAACGATGGACCACTTTTATTAACTATAAACTTAAAATAAAATGCATATATATATATTGAAATCGGTGATCATTAAAATCCAGACAAATTATATGGCGAGATTTATGGATTGACTAAAACTCTTTAGTACTCAGCTTAACAATTTGGATTTGCCTAAAATTGTACGTGGTGGGCGAGACATCGAAATGAGTTTGATAAATATCTTAGCGACTGTCGCCAAAATGCAGTAAAAGTATATGAAACCATCATTTTGACGACATTTTACTGTGTGTTGGCATATTTTCGCGTCCGCAAAATAGCTGTGTTGGGCAAAAAATGAAAAATAAATAAATTAAAATAAATTTCACGTTTTATATGGACCACACGGTAAATTCAGTTTATGTTTTTCAATGAGATATCGACAATGGCAAGCACCGCGCTCGCGTCCAATAAATTTGACAAAACGCACATAAGCAACGTTCTAAGTAACTAAACAAGTAAATTCCACGCCTATATAAAGTAATCCCATAAATTTGCGCCCATAATTTCTGCGAAGCATACGTTTAAGCATTTATTTATATGCAAGTTTAATATTAATCGCATTTTTTCCAACCGCTCCTTTTTTCTTTTCAGGAATTGGAATGGTGTTCCGCGGCGATCATCTCAATGCCGACAACAACTTGAGGCAACAGTTGCAGGATATATTTGATCGCGACTGGAATTCACCTTATGCCCATCCCGCGAACTCAACTTACTAATACGATTTACGTTTTTTTTATAGCCGGTGACTAACCGCACGATCATGCAAATAAAAACTCATCTAATAAATCCCACCCACGTCTTCCAATTTCCCCCTTAATTTTCCATTTACACGAAAACGAAGCTCAAAGAATAAAACAAATTTACGTTTCGTTATGGAAAATTAATGATCATAATAAAATTTGCTTTACGGTTATTTTAATCGGCGATTATTCAACTTCGAGAAATTGCTTAATACTTACAGAATTTATGAAAGCAAAAGTTAGTGTTGGTGACTCAAATATTAAGTAATTTTATTGCAATCGTTTGCTTTTTCAGCGCCAGTTATGATATCGAAAGTAATTCGCTTTATTTTCTTAAGTTTTTTCACACCTACGATCAATTACTTTTGAATTCATTTCAAATATTAATTACGTTTTTAATTAACTTTGTCAGAAGGGGGTTTTATTTATTTCATAAATTACGATGCTTTAAAAGGCTCCAAATTTTAAAGATTGCATTAACAGTATTTTAAAAGTTTGCAGTACGAAACATTTGCGTATATATGACATGTTTTTCAGTGCAGCGCAAATTCCATAATCTGTTAAGTATACCATGATTAGGAATGTGTATATATATATAATCATCGTGAATACGCTTGTACATGCATGTTAAGTTATCATATTTTTTCACTGAAATATATAAACAAGTAATTAATATACAAAAAATTAATAAAAATATATATTTGCATTGAAATATAATTTTAAAGATGATATGGAACATTCCGTTTTACCTCTGTAATTGTGTTCAACTACAGAAATATTAAATTTCAATAACGAATCTCGTTCAATGGCTGAAACTTACATTAAGCGAAATGTAATTTTATAATAAAAATATAAATTGTTCGGCGTAATGTCTTTTCTGCTATTTTTAATTTCATTTCAAACAAGTTAAGCCAGTCAAATGCAAGATTTGGATTTTTTTCGAAACAACTTTTACTTGAAATTCGTATCTTTATTTGAAACTGTTACAATTTTTTTAAAATCGCGAAATGCAAATGTTGAGTAAACTCCGAGTTTTTAAAACAAAATTGTACACGAATTAAAGGCAAAAGGATGCGTTTATGAGTTAGGTGACGTCACGTGAATTGTTGATTTAATTGCGCGGGCAAAACTAATTGGTTACCACGTTCGAAAATAAACGACATGTCGTACCAAAGAAGATCACAGGTAATTAGAGAAACCGGATTTCAGTGCGGCATTTTTTTAGATTTCTCTTTCGCGTGACGCACTATAAATTGCTTATTAACATTTGGTTTATTTTTCGTCCGTAGATACCTTTCGTGTCATTTCTCTTAAATATAATTTATTTTGCAAGCAATAAATCAATTTACAGACAGAATTGAAATACAATTCTTATGGGTAATATCATACATTTATACCAAATTCTAGCATTAAAAGCGAACATACAAAAGGCTTCTTTTCGAGTGTAAAAGAGAATGAGTTGGTGTAACGCGATATATATATTTGATGGTTTAGTACACATTCAAATGATTGCATAATGGTTTGATGTTTAATTAGATTTCAGATTTATTAATTGAATTCAATATGCATATTCCGTATATGCAGAAAATTGACGATCTAATGTTTTCGTCATTACGAACCGAAGTTAAATTTAGAAGATTTTAACGTTTCTGTGTACAATATTACGCATTTCTATCGCAAACATGTTTTTCTGCTTAGCAAAACGCAAAACACTTTATGCCACTCTATCAAAAAAGGTAAAAAAAAAAGAAAAAGAAAAAAACACTTTGCCTTTAAATGCAGTGCTTTAAACGTAATTGTAAAGAAATTTTGTGTGGCGTTTAAGTGAGAAATTGAATGAACGAGGATAGAGTAAAAGTGATTAAAATAGCAAAATGACAGAATAAAATGTAAACATCACATTCGTTCTTGTTAGAATAAATTATTTAACAAAAAAGAAGACGAGAAAAAAATCTGAGTTGAAAATGCTGGCGAAATGAGCGCGAGACTTGATCAAAGTTTGAACTATTGATGTCAAGCACTTTGCTTGTGTGCATATTGGAAAGATTACTTAAAATTGTTGACTGCGTTAAGC
>JABFQC010003426.1:0-14126 GCA_022817085.1 Psilanteris sp. ZL-2020 | reverse complement strand
ATCTATAATGATGTAAATTATATAATTCCAATGAATTATAGTAACTGCGTTTTATTATTTACAATATTTTAAATATTTAATTAAGTTTTATCCACGTATGCAGAATGATAAAATTTAATGACTATTAATTTCTTTTACAATATTTCAATATCGCTAATGTAAATTATTATAAACAATTTAGTAATATAATGAAAATTTAATTAATTTCATGATAATTACGGTTAAAAATTATGTTTACATATATATATATATGTATACATAAATATAATTCTTTATTGTTATAATATTAACAACAATACAAATGTAAGCGTTTATTAAAACTTTAAAATAACAGAATTTTACTGTATCTGTTTAGGAATTGTCGTGATGAAAGGATTATATGAAACAGTCAATTATGAAATGTCATTTTATTGCATTTTTGCTTACAATTGTTCAGTATAATTAGAAAATCCTTAATCGTAGATTGAGCTGTTGATTACAAAAAAGAAAATTCTTTTATATAATTTGTTAGTAAAATTGCAATATTATTTACATAGCTATGTTGTGTTTTACATAATTTTCTTTGTTTCAAAGAATATTATATTACAGTAGATTTCTCATAAGTAGTTCTCGGTTGTTAATAACATGTATGCACTGGATAAAATAAGATATGCTGCTTTTGTGAGAAACTCTTCATAATTTCTTATATAAATGTATTTTTCTATTTGCACAGAAAAAATAATGTAAAACCTTAATACATTCAAAAATACATATTTATTTATAATCAATTCTTGTAAATATCCAATGATGAAACATTAGGCACTTTATTAAAACTTTGTGTAATTGTATGTAAGACATAAAATAAAAAATATATAAATATGACAAAATACATGCTAAAATATTTGAACTATAAGCTTATGTGAGCTTCGGACACAGCCCTTTTGATCTCTTCATCATTCGAGTAAAACGATGTATTTTTTATTTACAAAATTTTGAGCAAAATGTTTATTTTATTATCTTTACACTTTAAATTTCTATTAAAAATAGTTCAAATTGTAATAAAAAAAATCATCATTCATGACTGAACACAAGTAAATATAAATTTCAAATTATACAGCGGGGCTGAATTAGATTTTACAATTTAAAACCAAATGACGATATAAACGAAAATTTCAATTTATTTTTAAAAAGAAATTTATGTATAATTTTTTTAATGTAATATAACATCAAGTAATAATTTATAAAATTGCAAATAATTCATATCAATGAAACATAACTTTTTTAACATAACAATTTTTAAAACGGTTTGTAACGTTTTTAATAGAAATTTCGTCCGTAACAATAACCGAGATCCATTCAATTTACAAAATATACAAGCGTTCGTACCTCATGCGTTTATATACAAAAATCTCATCGAAAGGAATCAAAATACTGTATTGTAAACCAAATCTTTATCTTCCCCTCTTACAATTGTTTCTTGGTTTAACATCACAGAGTTAACAAATTTCTGTTTAAGCGGTGGATCGTCGCCATGTTTAACAAATATTTTGATCCTTGCCATCACGTGACTGCCAGGGCACTTTTGCGGAACTGAGTGATTGTCACAAATTTCTGCGTAAATTTCATCTGGTTTTGGTTGTTGGGCGGATGGTGGCGGGGGCATAGGGATTAAACTGTCACGAACCCGAGAATAATCGGGCTGCAATTCGACATTAACTGGCACTTCAAGGACACTTGTGGAAACAGATCTCTGAACATTTTGTTTTGAATCATTTTGAGCATATTTTTCCGTTGGATCCGGCTCCAAACTGGAATATCGTTCCTTGGATCGCATTGCTACGTCCGGTCTAATGGCAAAGGTGAACGAAGCTGACTTTTTCGCCGGATTTCGGCCTCGGCTTCCATTAGTTAGTTTGGTTATTCGCTCCAAAAATCCGGAACTTTGTCTGGTTTCGCTGCGTTCGCGGACTGAAGATTTCTTTAGATTTTCTAGTCCATCTTTTAAACTTTGAAGGATTGGTTTTGTTTGTTCTGGTTTCGGTTTGATTTTTTTCAGGTACATTTCTTTAAGATCCTCATCATTTGTTGGTCGATATTTCAATGGCGCAACTCGCGGCTCTGTAGCTCGATCCCCGACTGCTCGGCTGTAAACAATAAAAAAGTTTAATTTATTGTATTAGTGCTATAGATCTTTTTATTACTTGCTGGTTAGACTTTTAGATTAAATACTATAAACCTAATACAATAAGAATTAGCACATTCTTTAAGAAAATTAATTTAGATATGGACATGGAATATCAATTAATATATATCTGTTATAAAAAACTAAATATTTATTGAATGTTTTTGCATTGTCTTATTTAGAATTATTCACCTGTGCGAATGTTAATATCCTTAATTTGCTGAACAATTGATATATATGATAAAGTATGATTTATTTGTAACCTAATAGTTTTAATAACATAAAAAAATTATTAAAGTTAATTCTTTTTGATTTTTGAACTGATTTTCGATAATGTATGGATATTGTCTGTGAAATTACACGAATATATGTATATGTATAAACTGTAATTAAAGTGGAAAAAACATCCCATATAGAAAAATTCAAAACGACCGGCCCAAGCTTGGTACAACCTTCGATGTTTCAATCCAAACCGTTGGAATGAAACGCCAATTACCTCTGACCCAACGTTGGCAGCCGACCGTTCACCGCGTGGCTCAATATCATTAAAATGTACTTGTGATTAGTTCGTGTTAGTGACAAAAGCCGAAACTACCATTAAGGAGTTAAGCAATATTGGCGACGGTTATTATCGTTCATATAGAAGATGTTTTATAATGATGAAAATACGTTTTCAGATATTATAATATATAACCATTTTAATAGTAATTTATTTTTTTTGTTTAAATTAATTTTTTTAGAAAAAGTTTATCAAAAAAACCAAGCATGGCCCAAGCTTATGCTAACGGTCGGCTGCCAACATTGGGCCAGAGGAATTGGTGTTTCATCCCGACGATGGGCCATCATTGGTAACTAATGTTCAGCCAACCGTCGACAGTGTTAGGCCATGCTTGGGCCATTTGTTTTTTTCTTTTTTTTAAAATTCATATCAAATAATTATTTTTTCGTGATATTCAAATGTATATAAACCGACGAATAAGAAACAAGCGACAGGAACTAAAATCTAATAACTCTAGTTAATGATCCTTAAGTAAATTTTCGTGTATGCGTGATTAATATTTTCCTTGAAACAACTATTTTATCAGCGCAATAGATTATTTTAAGTAGATTAAACTGAAAATTACAGGTGTTAACAGAAAAATGTTTATGTCACTGTATCGGGCTACGAAAAACTCACAACGTGGTGATTACTTTATAGCAAGTTTTCAACGGCGGACAAGATGATACATAAGTGTATAGTAATTTATTTTAAACACGAGCGTAATTAAACGATCGAGGCGTGCAAAAAAATCATTACGCGGGTAGTTTGTTTTATTGAATTGAAGCGACTTTTATAATCGCGTTATCTTAAAGCGTACAAGCGGAAGTCTTTTTCAAATAATAAAGTCCGTTGATTCGGAGGCATCGCCTTGAATTCCCCGCGTCGGATATGCGGAATACCACTGCTTGATTCAGCAATTAAAGCTAACAGTACCGTGCGTCATAATTTATGCGGCAAATCCTGGCGAACATTTTTAATGTGTTACGTCTACCTGCAGGCCGTTAATAATCGTTGCATTTTTGGCGAAGCCAGCAGTCTAGCCTCCGAAGGATAACCGAGTCGCGCTCTTCTGACTCTCGGCGCGCCATTTCCGGAAACTACCAGCTCCAGCATTTCCGGATTATAGACCGGTCTTTCCGGGACGATGCAGCCGAGTACGATAGGGCTACGTGTGGCAGTTTCCAATTGCATGAGGCCTCCGTACTCCCTCGGTAATGGCACCGGAAGCGGTCCCGCTATCAATCTCACCTGAGGGAAATGATATTTATAAATACAGTAATACGGATGATTTAATGACGCTCGTTTGCGCAAAAATACGACGCGCCACATGTTATTACGGCTATATTGTGTGCGCAACTCTACGTAGGCTTTATTGGCTGTAATTTCATAAGATGAGCATAGGTAAACCAAGGTTACTCTCTCTCGCTGTCTTTCTTTCTTTCTTCTTTTTTCAACTTGTTTTCTGCTTTTTCCTCCAGTCGCCTTTTCAATTTGAATATGCTATTAGAATTCAGATACGTCTAATGTATATTTATGCCTGAATTAATTACGAAGCTTTTCACAGAGAGGATGCAATTTATTGGAATTTTTTTGCGTATATTTTCGTTTGACGTTCATTGCTGAAAGATTGTGTTTCGTATAATCAAATGAATTTATTTTGTTGAAATTTCAACAACCCGAAGGATCAATGGAATTTATCAGGCAAAACTTTTAAAAAATTTTTTTTCTTTTTACATTTTTTTTTATTTTATTATTTTTTTTTTTCATTATACCGTTTGGGACAATATCTCTTTTAAGTGAAGAAATAATTGTCGTTTTTATTAAAGATATTACTGAAAAGTAGACAACCATGGAATGAAAAAGAGAAAGATGAAAATTAATGTCACCTAACAGGCCTAATCCCAATAAAGTTAAAACCTATTAACGCGCGCTTGTCTCGTCCAGTTCTGCGTCGTTTTAATTCAGTTTCGATTAACCATAAACTGATTTTATACTCACTCGAAGAGGTAAAGGCCTCTTAACTAGATGATGCACCTTGTAGAGAACCGTGTCGCTCACGTTACTAGGATCGTCACTTTGGCAAACGGCGTAAAATTCGCCTTTCGCTGACAATGGTGCAAATACTTCGCGACCTAAGGGATCTAGGCATTGAGCATACTGATCTTTTTCTGACGCCCCACTGGGTATTCCAAACGTAATGGAGTTGCATTTTTTCGTATCTTGAAATATTGCTACCAACCGTAGAATTTCACCAGCCTTGATTGTCGTTTTAGTATAATGAGCTCGTAAATTTCCGGTTTCTGTAATATTTAATATACGGTTAGTTGGTTTGAAATACTGGTAGATGAGTGTATGTACAATTAATATCGCATTGTTATAAACAGTTTGTTATTAATTTCGGATACGTTTAAATAATGCGATGTATATAATATATATATACCCTGAGAACATTAAGTGGTACCTAATTAAATGCGATAAATTTCAATATATTATAATATAGTTGTCAAAATTATAATGAAAATTATATTATCAAATTAAATACACACACAGAAAAATTAAACGTCGTAAACTGCTCTTTATAACACTGATTTGGAGACATTAAAGTAAAAATCTAAAAATTACTGTTCTTTTTTGTTTACCAAAAAAAAAAAAAAAATTACCAAAATATGCCTTTGGTTTTTCATACCAAAGTGTCCTCTTATTGTTGAGTATAATGCTATTATAAACAGCAATTTTCTAAGTTTAGTTTTTCTCAGTGTATTACATTCTAAATATTTCAATATATTATATTTTATATTTTGTTATTTCTTAAATGCGTTATCTTATTGCTGAAAATTAATAGAACTTGCAATTAAAAATTTCAAATTGTAAAGTTTATCATTTAAATGGCAATGGTTACAACTAGATTTCACAATGTACATATTACAATAACATTAGAATCAAAATTATCTTAAAATGATTAATATCATAAGTCATGAATTATATTGCTCGAATTTAATTATATACGTATATAATTAACAAGATTTTTTTTCAATTATTATACAAATAAAATTGAATTCATTTTTAATTTTAAATTAATTATTTTTTTCATTTTTTTTCTTCATTTTAATAATGGTATAGTGCAACGTGAATCGTATGTACATATACTACTTTGCCAATTTGTGGTTTACATTTTTACGCATTCTTGTATTCTCTACAAGGTGGCGGCTCTTGCAAAGTTGTCTCGCTCAATCTGCATGCATTCGGGTCAAGAACGCTGATTTGCTTGACATTTTAAGACGTTGAACTTAGCGTGTGCTGTTGTATCGTGCAGCTTTCATTTATTATAAGTTTGAACGCAGCAATGTGGCAGAATATACGCCTCTACGAAATTCTACTATATCAATACATCAACAATTAACGCAGGCATTAATAATTGCACAATTTCGCATGACGCGCGCAAGTTATGTCGATGCTATGTTATTAATTAAAATGCAGCTTTATTTATTTGCACTTTTGTTAATGGAATTTTCTTATTTTCGTTGTTCGTGAAGTCATTAATAATTGATAAGGGCAATAAGAGGGAGGGTAAACTAATTAATTTTTCCGACATGTTCAAGAACGCACTTACACATATATATATTTATTATATTTGTATATATAATATAAATTTCATAAATCAACACCAATAAATCAATAAATTAATTGGCAACGTGTTACGAAATTAATCGAAAGAATTTAGGTCGTACGGTAAATGTTACTTTTATTGAGAAACACATTTTAGTCGTTTAATCTGTTCGTGTAAAATTAAAGGAAATCTTGGTTGACAGAGCCGCCACGTAGCGCGAAAAGTTTGTGACTAAAAATGAGAGTGATTATATCATCGTAAAAAATGAAACGTGTGAACTAACCCATTTTCGAATGCGTGAGTGTGTACGCCCTTAAAGGTGCCGCCAAGAAGAATGCCTGTATCCCTGCTTTGACTAGAGCATCTACTTTTCGGTACACTTTCGCTCCTCCTAGCGTATTATTTCCAGATATCACAGAGAACCATCCTGCAACAAAAACAACGTTATTCGATTTTCGGACGACAACGCGTATCTCTCGGTTATTATTACACGCGCTAAATACAATCATTAGATATGCAGCGTTTATTATTATACAGCGTTGTAAATTTCGAGCGTTAGCTCACAAATCCCGAACACTAACTCTTCCGCGCAGTCAAGATACAAGGGTACGAGCCGACTGTCAATAAAACGATTATTCAAGAATGTTTTGTATGAATGCAAACATCCGATCAAATCTAAACCAAACACGTCTCGTATGAATCACGCGTAACGTAGTTTATTTTTGCAAATCGTAAGATTCGCAGCATGTTATTTACGAGTGTCTGCGAGTAAGCGCGTTTCAATTGACCCGGCGCAATAAAACATCCATTTGTCGAATTTAACAGACCGAATGAAACATTCCTTTGTCTGATGAAACGTGCACGTGTACTTTCACCACTACATATTGTGCCTAGTACTTATGTTTATCTTCCTTACAAGAGATGCGTAAAGGCGAATATGCCTCGAAGGCGTACACGATATAAGTACGTCGAGAGAACAGACGAACAATAAAATATGCGAGACTCGTTGGCGAGGCGTTTTGTCGTTTTTCACGGGTTATTACAACTTACAAGGTAATACGTAAGGACGAAAGGAAGAAGGCTTCCCTGTCTTTGCATGCGCGATAACATCCCGGCCGAGATTTATAAAGATTATGCTAATGAATCGCCGTGATCGTGTTCTATGGCGTTACGCGTACACCATGCACGTAAGTAATCTCTTTATCTAACGTACCGTCTAGGAAAGAAGTGACAATATAGATATATATACGCGCGTGTTTCGAAGCGTCAAATTTATGTTTATATACTTTTTGTTACCAAACGTAAAACCGCGATCAAATCGGTTTTTTTTCTTTTTTTTCTTTCGTGAAAATTGCAAGCAAATACGCTGGCGCTGAAAGCGCTTTTTCAGATAAATAGCCACGATATCAAAAAGCTTAACTAATTCAGTGAAAAACTCGCGTGAAAAATGACCATCATTTATATTGTTTTAAGGGTGGACGCTACGGAATGACTGAAAATAGATATAAATTGTAGTAATCCTTTATGAAATTTTTGTTCCCTCTGCAGACGACTCAATATCTCAAGATATAATATTCCAAGCGACTCAGCTGGGCAAATAAATTCAAGCAGATTGCAAGATCGAATTTCGTCTTAGATATATAGGTAATACTGTTTATAGACGCAATACATCACTATCAACTAAGACTGGATAATCTGCGAACTGAACGCAAAATAGTGAATACGGATGAAACGGTATTAAAATGTTCAAAAGCTAAATATATTAAGTTGAATATATGTAAATACGTGTATACGATTATTGTTTATTATAAATTTTTGATTGATTGGATATAACGATAATTTGTTATTACAATTCTTATGCTTTCATTATTACCCTGCAAATTTGGATCTATATATTTACGAAGCATACGGGTAAAATCTCTCGCGTTAAAAATCCAAATTCTTGTTCTGCGCCGATTGTCAGTCTCGATGAATTGACGATTGGCACGTCAAGTCTCTTTACAATCAGAACGCTTCAATTAGCTGTTTGCTATCTAATTATTTGTAAAAAATCAGCGGCGTCAACTTATCTTAATGAGACATTCTCAAACTTTCCAATTGCTAATGGGTAATTTATATTCATAGGGCGCGATTATTAATCGCGAGCGAATTACTTATTGAAGCGTTGCGAAAAGCAAAAATTTTCTCCCGCGAGAAATCGGTTTCTTTAGAAACGCGTTATTTTGATAGCGCGGTGCCAGTCGCAAAGATTTCAGTAAAGCGTTTAATTCAGATGAAGATACTTTAATGGATAATTGGACGTTTCAAGGTTTCGTCGCGGTGGCATTTGGTCGGAGACACAAAAGCGTCGATTGGCGTGTCACAAAAAGAACGCATCGACGCACCCGGGCCGAGTCACAAAAAAGATTCTAAGTCATCTTGGTGCATCGATCGAAGGTCGTCTGCTTCTTTGAGGGGACACTAATTGATTTAAGGATCGGACGCGCGTCGGCATCGGTTCAATGAGAGAGCCTGATAAAGCGCAAACCCTTGTCTCGGAATGTTTACAATCAAGCCGGTGGACGACTTAAGTCTCTAATTCTGGTTGTGCGGACGCTTGCCGAAGATTGAAGTCACGTGGAAGAAACTGGACAAAAAGTATCGGTGATACTAAAACCTTGCCTTCTCGTGCTGCGCAGCTGGAAATGACTGCAAAAAAACCTTAAGCTCACAAGAGAAAGATACTCGCTAAGTGATGAATGAACGATCGGAAGTACGTACTAAGGGTCGGCGTTCTTCTTTTTCAGCTTTTCGTTTTCGCTCTTTTGCTGCTTTTTGAAACCATGCTGATTCGCTTTTACGCGCCGTTAAGTCAAGTTTTTTCGTACTTCCAAACGGGTTTGAGATTAGATCGACGCGATATTGAAACTGCAACATTTATCGCTCGGATATTCGATATTCTGGACGTTTATTTTGACCATTAAGGACGATTCGGAGTAAGTTTTGATTAACGTTTAATTAGAATATAAAATGATAGAAAGAGGATACTGAACCAGAACATTATCACTTCAATGTCCTTTTGAAGGATGTTTATAAAGGAATTTTATGCTTTTTGTCCCGGGATTTTATATGTCCGAAACAGTGACATGCTGCGGGAGATTTCGTAATGTAAGTTTTATAGTTGAGATTTCGATTTGATTAATACTACTCGATGTTGTATTATATTTGGTAAGTGATTGAAATAAATAATGATGAAAAATTTCAAATTTTAATTTTATTTTAAATTTTTAGAATCACAGTGGAGATTTATTAGTTGTACGTTAAATTTCAAAGTGACACCTAGGGTACTGTTTTATTATTTTATGTTCTATGACGCAATGATAAAAAATTTTTATTAAGAGTTACTGATACTTTTAAAAACTAAAAATATGTATAAAATAATTTATAGCTTATTGTCTATGAATGTCAATAAAATGTTTGTTTAGTAATATAACAATCAATATATTTATTCAATATATAATATCATGATCACGGTCATAAAGAATATAACACAAAAAAGTATTTGGATTTGATCCATTCTTTCTAAACAAAAGTGATGAACCAATAATTATTCTACTATATAATTTTATTCTTTTATACAATTTAAAAAATTAATTATTTTCAAATATTTCAAGATTAAAAAAAAATTACACTTAGTTATATTTTAATTAACACATTCAAGGAATGAAAAAAATCATTTTAAAGCATCCAAGTCTTAATTACATTTGAAAGGAAAAAAATATTTTGAATTTTTGTACTTCCGTTCATTAAGTCCGACAGTTAGAATGAACGAAATTCAATCTTCCTTTTGTAGGAACGAAAAGAACGTATTTTCACACAGATTGATTCAATATATGAATAATGAAAAGTCAATTAAATCCGTAACGTGTTATCACCGAATAATTATTTTCACGAATTCATTTTAATTATATTGTTAATTGCCTAATGAACTCATACCGCAATTTTAATTAGCACGAGAAATAACAACCCTCTCGATAGGTATCGTGATAATTGAAGGCGGTATTTGACGTGAGTCGTTTATACAAATGCAACCAATTAAAAAATATATTTTATACGTAATAAATGGGCTGTGTAGTTTTATAGATCGTGCTTCAAAGCAGCTATTTGTTCCTGTGTTGGCGGCATTATTTGCTGGAGATAACCGCATATTTTATCTATCACAGCCGCACAACGAGCTATGATTAGTATTAGAGAACAATTGATACAAATATGTATGTACCAATCACGAACGTGCATAAAATAACAATTATCCGTTGACTTCAGTCGCAATCATTAAAAATCAACTTCATTCAACATTGTTCAAGACAATTGTTATATCGTCCTGATCAATTTTCTGATACCGGAACTTTCAAAGGGAGTTTTTATCTCGAAACATTGTTCTGGGTCGACAAAAATCATTCCGCGCCATTTTGATTCCAGTTACGTTTCCTCGAAATCAAACTGAAATGTCTTTGTCCCGGTTTAATGGGCAACGCGAGATAAAGATAACACCGCGAAATAGTCAATAAAGGTCCCGGGCTAATTCACTTACTTTTCCGAGCCTTTATGACCTTATACTTAATCCGCTGATAAACTGGCTGGACGTATTCGCGCCTATAACAGATCGCACTTTGAGTAATTTGGCTCGGAAGCGATACGGCTTTGATTGCGCGACGCGCATCAAAGTTTAATTGCCCGTTTTATTGCAGTGTGACTGGATGGAGTGTGCGCAAGAACGAATCGCGTATTTCGCGTTGTAGACCACCTAGACGTTTTACACGCGACAAGAATGTTTTACCAGACGCGCCCTTGGCAATAAGCGAGTGGTCTCGGTTGCTTTTAAATAACGATCATTATGTCCCGGTGGTATCTGCAGTTGATAGCTTCGCGTGGGCCATTTGTCTGCTAAATCGACTCGAAAACATTCAAAATGTTAGATAAGCATTTACCGATTAACAGCCGATTGATAAAAGCTCTCGATATCCTAGATTAGCGGGTATGACGAAAACAGAAAATGTTTATCTAATTCGCGTCATTAATTTGAATGTTAACTTCAATTATAACGCTTTTATGGTTTGTAAAGTAATTTCTAAAGTGTGCGATATTATTTTTTAATCGTGTTATAAATATTTGATTCGAGTAATGGAATAGAAGTAAACGGGTTTGTTGGTGCGAGTACGTCAATATTAAACACAATCTCTTCAAATCGTCGGAATGATGAAGGAAAGTCATTTCTTAAGAGATTAATTGAATTCGAGATTGATACGATGCATTTTTTTAATTATTGTATACGGCATTTTGAATTAATACGCGAACGTTAAAATAATTGAATATATTTAAATATGTGGTTATAATAAAATTTCACGCTTGAACGTGTATAAATCAAGTCCAAAAAGAAATATTTCATAAAAACGTGTTGAAGATTGAAAATTTTCAATGCGTTAGAATATTCTGAAAGGGTTTTGTTAATTGAAATGACAAACCGTGCAAAAGAAACAAAAGGTTGTATATCTATACAAAGTCATTATAAAATCTTATAGATGGATGTTTCTTTTATTATTCTATTCAACTTTTGCTGGAATCGTGTGACAAATCCAAAAATTATAATACTTGATGGCAGCATGCCGAATCATTTAAACGAAAACGCGATAAAGCGAGTACAAAGCGTGAGTTAATCGATTGATTAATCGATTGACTTTTCAACGTGTCACGGCATCGCGTATCACGATTTAATGTTACGACAATTTGACACACAATCACATTATACTTCGTTGGCCTGTACTCCAGGTACTATGAATGACGACTCCATTAGACACATTTTTTACAATTTATACATTATATTTTTAAATTATATTCGATCAAGAAATTTATTAAAAAGATTATAAACCGTTACTATAACTGTTTAGCTACTAATTTTTTATAGAAGTTATAAAAACAATAAATATTATATAATGATTTATTTAAATTTTAGTTTTATAGTGAACTTGAAATAGTACAGTTTTTTGATGAATATGAATCTATGATGTTCACTAAGAGGTTTCTTGTATATATGCGCAGTTGTCTTGTTTTGCAATTTATTTATTTATTTCTCCTTTTTAAGTATTTAAAATGTAATTAAATACTTATAAGATTAATATTATATACGTTTATTTACAAACTAAACCCGTAAATTATGATTTTATACACGTAGAAAAAAATTCAATAAATACTATTCAAAATATGGTAACTTATAAAAAAAAAAACAACAAAATCAATTGGAAATTACTAAACTTTATAGTAAACATTGATGAATTTTTGTAAATATAAATCGTAAAGATCAGGAATGCTTAACCGCTATTTTATTTCGCCCATCAGTTACAGTCTTTTGCATAATATTTATTGAAGTGTTAGTTATTTTTATTGAAACTTTTTTTTGTGTGACGCTACAATACTTTAATTTGAAATATATTTATCATTTTTAAATATAGATATAAAATATACCTATACATATAAGAAACATATATACTGTTAATTATATGTTATGTAACAGTATATTATATTATATACTGTTACCAGCATTTAATACTGTTAAATAATTTAAAATTAACCACAAAAATATAATGAAATGATATATCAATGATTCTCGGATACAAAAATTTGTAATCAGCATATACGAGTTCTAAATTAAAATGTACTGTATTTAACTGTATATAATTGAACTCGTTTGGATCGATATGATGAGGATATTTGAGAAAGTAGAATAATTTTGTTGATTGTATGTCGAATTTAAGGGCACAATTCCGAGTACATCCCAGAAGTAAAATCGTTTATGACTCGCATTATTTGAATGACGTTATTTTATCGATGAAAATTATTCGTTGAAGCAAAAACAATAACAGCGTTTGAAGAGAAGGAACTGAATTCAGGACGACCGTTCCCCATAATTAAGGTAAAGCGAATCATTTCCATATTTCGTCGGAACGATTGACTATAATGCTGCAGTTACGTGCGATGTTATCCATCAACACTATCGGCTCGTAATTTTATTTCAAATCGATTATATTATCTCGTTAACTTTTCGCATCGGTGACATTGGGCAATCACTTTCGTAATACCTCGGTGCATTCTGGTCGCGTGATATCGCATCGTTTCAGCGAGATGCCCGTCGGTCACATTTATCGCATAATCGATCGGAATATTTAGCGTGGGCTTGCCGAACGCGTCTCGGGGACTGACTTGTTTCGCGGGTTCAACGACCCTTTCTCCGGGAGAGGCATCTGTCTCCGAAACCCGCGTTGAGTTTGTTGCAAAGGGCCGAGGGCATTGTCCGGGTAGACCGACGCGCGTGCCCTTTCAAAAGAACTGGAATTAGAATTAATTCCGCCAACGCAACAGTTTATTTATGACGGAAAACGCATGAACACCTGGGATCGTTGTAACATCTGGTTTAATGCACGCGGAAGATCAGAATAGGAAAAAAGGTACACGTAACTGTTCATTTGCTTTTTTTACGTGTCTATTAGATTCAAGGATTTAAATACGCGGAGAGGAGATCTTTTGCTAACTTTTCGGATGCAAGTACGCGTGATTTTATAAAGTATACAACTTTACAACTTGAGAGCTTTAAAGGGTACAAATTCTGAACTTTCTTCAAGGTGAGAGGAATAAGTCTATTTAAATCTCAGTGCGTCACAACACTCGAATCAGAGTTATTGCTGACTATCTTTGGAATAGAGATATTCGACTGGACATGTAAATTGTTAACGAAATTAAATGAATTTTGTTTATTGTTCAGTTTTAACTAATCTTCTCGTCCAAGA
>JABFQC010003425.1:0-14126 GCA_022817085.1 Psilanteris sp. ZL-2020 | reverse complement strand
AAGCGAACTCTGTTAACCAATTTTCATGCTCTTACAGCATGAAAGTATCTTTAGACCGATATACTAAACTTATTGTCCGAAGAATGAATATATTTCTATTACAGAATTTAAATTTCTTAGAGTGTATAATCATTAGGTATAATTTTAAGACTATTATTGCAAAATATTAGTATATAAATATCGATAAGACTGCGTTATGTAAGAACAATTCAAGTTATATAAATATTGCGGATAATCAAATATTTATATATTAGAATGGCGGAATGTCGAAATTTATAATACGACAATTTGTATTACTTAATATGGCATTTTGTTCAAAAGAAATTCCGTCACGAGTGTGTGCATATGCGTTTGTTCATTGCCTACGTAAATCTCGATTTCAAGCGAGCTCATAAAGTTTGATGTACGGATTGTTGCACGATAAAGGCAGTTTTCGCGAAGAATCTTGCTTGTCGGCATTAGAAACAAAAGCTTCGTAAACGAAGAATTACCGTGACGCTTTATGCCCTTACTTGGTATATGGTTGTCTCTTTGTATTATGACAGATGCGCTGGATAATACATCGGGAATTAAACTGCCGTCGTTATACTGAATTATGCTTTATTATAAACGAAAAATTTAAGTATAGCTTCAATTAATTCATTTCATGTATACACCCAAATCGTTTATATTCATGCTTATTCGGGCAATTAAAATTCATTTAAAATCAACTTAATGTACACACACATATATAATCTGTCATATTATTTAATTTAACTAATATTAATTTAAATATTAACTATTATTTAATTTATTTACTATTAACTTGTTTATATATTAATATTATAAAACAGAATCATATATATACTGTTATTTAAATATAATATAATGGATTAGTGTTATTAAATAATTAAATATTTATAGTTAAATAAATTTACATTTCAAATTATTATTCTTCGCCTAAATATCATTTAATAACATCCGAACCGTTGTTTAAAAACAATATTTTTTATATATCATTCAAGGTTACATAAAATTCAAAAATTTCTAGGTTAATAAACAATAATTGTTGAAAATGTTTAAATTTAAAGTTAAATTACATAATAACTTGAATTAAATTAAAATAACAGCATTGTCGGTAGAAATTTGAGTAATCATTTGCAACTATAAGTTACTTACAAGTGTTCGTAGTTTAGTAATCTAATATAACTTATGAATTACTTATATATATAACTGTATATAACTTATATATATAAGTTGTAAATTGTATGCAGTAGTTTAGATAAACTTGACTTGTTTAATAGCGAATTTGGAAATTTGTAAGATCCTGTAAATAAAACTACAAAAAGCAATGCATAAAATTGAATATAAAAATAAGGATACAGATTTAATAAATAATCATAAGAAACAAAATATTAAAATTAATGGAGACTGATATGGTTGCAGCAAAATTTATTACAATTATTATAATA
Organism: Psilanteris sp. ZL-2020; assembly: GCA_022817085.1. Taxonomy (NCBI): domain Eukaryota; kingdom Metazoa; phylum Arthropoda; class Insecta; order Hymenoptera; family Scelionidae; genus Psilanteris; species Psilanteris sp. ZL-2020. The sequence goes on along the minus strand of JABFQC010003425.1, from coordinate 12,675 downwards.
AGTTTTGTTTAGATGTATATTAATATAGAAATATTAGAATGTTAATTGCTATTATACTTATTTTACTTTAATATTTTTTTATTTTAATTTAATTTTATTTTCAATTATACATACGTTTGGAAAATATTTAAAATACAACAAACTATCCTGCATTGATATTTTATATCCAAATAGTTTAAACTGTATGTTTAAAATATATATTAGCAGATCCTTATTTGTAATGGTTCTGATCGGATTTATTATTCCTATAACCCATTATTAAAAAGAATTTAACTCTTTTTGCGCCGAGCAATTTGCATTAATTTATGCAAGTATTTTATTTTAGCATCGGTACCTAGCTCTCTAATCGTCGATTCTTCGACGGCAGTGTTTAATTTTTCATTCCGGTGTATTCAAATACGCATTCCCGACAGGTCGCTTTAATCCCTCGTCCAGCCTAATGGGAATACGATTTATACCCTGACCGCAGCTTATTTTACATTTATGCTAAATACTATTGCTACGTGCACCGTTGCTTATAACTGTTATAAGTTCGGGCAAGTAGTCGTTCAGATACAGGAATTAAAAAATAGTAGTTTGAAAAACGAAGCTTTTTATCAGTATAGAAATTAAATATAATGATTTTAATGGATACGATTATTTTTTATTTAATACCGTAGTTAATAATTGGTACAATTATAATCTATATGTTTTAAACATAAGAATATAAGCAAAACTAGGATAATGAACTTTTGAACTGTAATCGTATAAAAATAAAATTTGTTATATTTTAAATGGACGTAGTGTCTAGTCATTTACTAAATTATTAATTATAATAAAATTTTCGTACTTAATCTCAAATTAAGCGAAACTGTTTTTCAATTACTTTAATATTCGCTAATGAACAAATCTAAGTGTTTAATTAATGCTCTACATAACGGTAAGGAAACATTTACTTAATCATTTATGTTTAATGTTTATTTATTTAATTTAATTTTAATATATTTTTAAAATGTAATATATAAAAATTAATTTAATTATCAGTCCGTATAGTATTTGCCAATAAAGCAGCGATGACGTTATGAAAAAGTGACGTGCAAAGATAAGAATACAATATTTATTTAATTTGCTCAATTTTCTTAAATATTTTCCTTTGGACATGACATTATATTAATTTCCTGTATAATATGTTTCATATATTATTTCTTTTACTAATTCATTACTCGACAAAAAAAAAATTTTTTTTTCCTTGAAAATTAATTTTAAATATTAAATCAAATCTACATATATATAAACACCGTTTGAAAACGCGGATCCTTTTTTACTATACTCTTTTTTAAAAATCTGAAATCTTGAGATAAAATTAAGATCTGTTTAAGGGTGTTCGGTTAATTTTTCAAGCCATAGTTATTTTTTTTTTCGAACATTAGAATTAGCAAGAACACCGATATCACAAAAAGTTGCATTGTAGTAAAGAAACTGGATGGAATGAAGCGATACCCGTAACCCGGGTAAGATAGACGAATGCGTTCTGGTCAGTTGGGAAAGCCAGACTCCGGGACGGGAGATTTACAAGTTTAGTTACTGCTGATCACACCCGTGGGAGTCGGCTGATGGGTTGTGCCGTACTGCGATATGAAACTCATGAGAGCTCTCGTCGAAATGGAACTAACTCTTTCTCAAGTGCGGTGCTCGATTATCATATTGATGTTGAAAAAATATGCGTTTATGTACGCAAAGCTTATTAAATAAACGACAGGGCTTCGTTAAATGCTTCGTTATTAGCAACAATCTCGCTTGAAATAAAACGATGACGTAAGATTGAGTCAAATTTCTCTTTGTCTCTGGAAAATATCTGATAATAAAAAATTGCAGGATATAAAATAATTCAAACAAATGTCTTTGACCATCAAGACAGAACCAAGGCGATATATTGTGCCAACTTTATCCCAGCTGGTCATTCATAAGCGAGTACAAAAAATGACACCATTCGTAACAGTTAAGAATGTGAAGAGATTTGTTGCTATATATATTTGACAAAAAATGTTAGATCCAGGTGGATTAAATAGGTTTTTATATTATAATAAATAACGTAAATAATACGAATATCATATTTATATGACCACTGCTTAATGCGTTGTTTTTACTCAACTTACCGAATAATTAAAATAAAGGCTTGATTAATAAAAATATAATTTAGTTTTATGCGTAGCATAAAACAAGCTGTTACAATTGTACACTGAGAGAAATTTAATAGTAAAAATTAGCACGAATTTTGTGAATTGAGCATTACGACTGAAAGATGATAATTTTGAACATTTTTTGTCTGATTTTTTAACACTTTTTGTGTTATATGTAACACTTTAAACAGATTTTATGCAAAATTTTAACACAAAACATGTTAAAAATTATCATGTTTCAGTCGCAATGCTCATTTACCATTATTCATGCTAATTTTTACTACCAAATTTCTCTCATTGTACAATAAGTAATTTTGTATCCCGTACATTCATACGCCATTGATTCATAGTTGTCAAAGTCTGTTAGATTACGAAATCTGTCTTATATTTTCGCTCCGTTCCCCTCCAAATAAAACTATCACCGAAATTCTATTACCGATTTGTATCAGACAATCCAGCTCAAAGACCGCGCTATCTATAAATCGAGATCGTTAAAAAGCGCTGAATTGAATTTACCGAATCATAACGAATCTGCCACAAAGCGTCGGTCCGTCCAGAGTATGTAGACGGTATAAAGTGGCATGCGAAGATCGTGAATGTACAAATTACGCTCGGAGGATTCCTCGCGTTAGAAAATGACGATCGTTCCGGCGCTCGAATCGCCCCGTTTGGCGGCCAAAACCGCGTCGCATAATGGCAAAATTTGCGTAAACGGTCGGGTCATTAAACGCCCCCGCCTTCTGGACTCGGTCTTTTGTGCGCCAATGTGTGATGCCGCGGAGTCAGGGGAAGGGAACCGACGCGAGGGGAGCCCTCGAGCCCATAACTCGCGGTAATACCAACCTAACCATGTACCCATGATTATAACGCCTCCAATTAGTCAAGCCGGCTTAGTATGGCAGTTCTGGGTACGGGATGCGCGCCGTCACGCCGCTTACCTGGCGTATTTATCGCTTCTAAATCCTGCGCCATTTAATAATCTAATGATTTGGCGCACGCTAATGACGAGCGACAAATAATAAACGAATTAATTGCTTTTTGTTCTGGATTATTTATACGGTCCGAGGGAACAGTCCGGCCTGATATCGCGCTAATGGCCGCCACAAATTTTGCACTTACAACCCGTGTTGGTTCAAGCGCTAATGAGAATCGCTTTAATAAACAATAAATAGTTTCGAGATCGATCGCTGTTTAGCCAACGAGATGTAATTAATTTCTGCGCGTGACGCGACTAATCGCACTGCCATGTATTCAAATTTATTTGATTGTATTAAAATTTTACGGTGAATCATAAATGTTTTATATGTATCAGACAAAACATATATAGGCTACTGTAGCACTTCGCAATGTATTAGATTGTGAGTTTTATAGCGGGATATTAGGATAACGTCAGGATAGTAAAAATTACAATTATTTTATAATTAAATAGAAAATTTTATTTTGTAATTTTAAGATTAAAAAAAATAATTAAGGTATATTTACTTCTTTTATATATAATCTACGTTATACAATGTGCTTGAAATGAGTAAAATTCAAATTAATACCTAGTTTACTAATAATGATGTAGATTTATATAAATATATGTATGTTGAGCAAACAAAAATTTATTTTGGATTACAAAAAATTGCATTAACTGCTCAGAAATCATCTTTAGCAGTTGTTACAGTTTTTAAAAAAATACTCTATATAGTTACTGATGGCAATAATGTTTGCACCAAGTAAGTATTGTCTGAACACAAAAATTCTTAAGGACAGCACATATCGTGTTATCCCGGTTAAATTGTTTTTTGAGTCTATATGTATATGATATACTATACAAAAGCAGTCGTCTTTGCGCGACAGATTGTGACGCGAGAATTTGAGATGCAAACTAGGATAAACAAAAATTATACCGAACGGCAGTCGTATATTTTTCTTTTGGATCGTTTATATAAGTTTAGCAACGTCGTTGTTATGCGAACGAACTAATTTTTCATATATTAAATATATTAAAATGACGGTATTTTGATTTTAAAATGGATAAAAAACGAGCCCCGCTGTATAACGTTACTTTCGTATGTCGCCAAGTATGCGGCAATGCTTCTCGCCAACATCCAAGTTAAGTAATTATTTAACCGAATTGGCGAGACAGTTGGTACCGTCACGGCAACACGTGCTCGTGACCCAGGAAAAGTATGAGAATTAATGCGCCCTATTAATTATGTTTATGGGTTTAAATTGTCTCGTACCTAAGGAATTCTAATGTTCGACGCGTTCTTTAATCTTTAACGAAGCAAATTAGAGGGAAAACAGTCGACCGTAATATAGTTTATTTTAGTTCAATTTATAACAAATTAATAAATCAATTGAAAAATGTCTACGCACTTAATATCACGAATCGGATCTTGTTTCGACTTTTGATGGACGTCAAAAGGTTGAAAGCAAGTTACTTTCGATTCCGCTAATCACGTTCTCGTCAACTACCAATTTTCTTTTATCTCCGTTCACTTCATCCTCCTCTAGAGAGTACGTATCGTATTTTTAATTCAAATCTCCCAGCAATTTATTTCCGCTCTTTTCTCGTCTATCTCGTTTGATTCAATTTTCTTGATGTTTTTTCCGTTTGCCTGTTTTGAAGATCGAATATTTTTCCTATAGTAATCATTTTTCAATATTAATAATGTATAATAACATTATTTAACACAAATTTCATTCATAAGGAATATCATGTTTCAAATACGATAGTATAATAAATCAGCATTTTTTAACATTTGTCTGAATAAAAACATTCACTTGTATTATTATTGACTTATATAACTTGTAATGTCTGCATATCTATATATTGTATATACTATAAATTAATACAATAAATGATAAAAATATGCTCCTACATTTATTAACAAATTATATAATTTCGTATAAAAAAAAATTGCAAATTTTTGCAAGTAATATTAGAATATTTTTTTATTAGTTGATATGTAGTTTTTATTGAAATTATAAATAATCTGCTTAATATAATTTTTGCAGATAGTTTTACAATTTGCCATAAATATTTGTACAACTACAATATATATGTATATTTTTCATATATAAAAATATGTTTTGAGTCGAAAATTAAAGAAATTGAATATTTATATATTATATGCACTATATAAAACTCAGTAATTTTGTAATAAACGAGATCGTGATAATTCGATATACAAGCTGCATATTTATAACTGTTATAAATGTGTGCAACGAAATATTGAATGTTCCACTAATATTTAAAAAAATATAAACATTGGGTCACATTTAATACTTATACTTTAATAATTTAATAAGACGTTCAGAAAAATTTAAGACGTTCAAAACAGAGCTGTTTTAATGTAAAAATGTCAAAAAGTAGTTTTTTTATATTATTAGACATAATTATTTATAGTAAAAATGATTAGAAAGCGATCTTTCACTTCTTCAATGACCCACCCGTCTTCAATGTATGTTGTTGGCTTTCTAAGAAGCTAGATCTGCGCTCTCGGAAGAAATAATGCTGCAAAATGAGCTCCATGAGATCGAGGAATATTTTTTATGTTGTGAAAAAATGTAATTTCTTTCGGATATTGTAAATTCCGACCGTAGTATTCAATTATAATTGTTAAATTTGGTTTCACACGTTTCTGAATGTTTGAACTTACCAAGGAATTTTCACTACCCTATACACTTCGACGCTCAGCCGTATAAAGGCTTCTTCGCTGCCACATTTAAGGGTCTAAATATAATTATTTTGAAGTAAAATTTTTAAAATTTATAGCCCATTAACAGATCATTAGAAGCATATAACCATTTCTTAAGTTATATTATTTTTAATTTCGAAATATCGTTCTGAATGATGTAAAATTGAAATTCTAATGTACACCAGAATACACTCTTTAATAATTTGTCAAAAAATTAAGACATAATATTTATTTAATAAATTATAATATAAAATACACTCCGAGAGAATTTACCGTATTAATATTACTGTTAAAATAAAATAAAACAGTCCTCTGGTTACAAAAGCTATTAAATACATATTTTAGGTTATACATTTTTTAAATTCCTCTTGTGAAAGAAAAAATTACTGTTGTGACTGTAATGTTTGTGTATGTGAATAGACGAAATAATAAAACTTTATTTTAAATCTATTATGTGGTATTGTTATTGTTTTGAAATAATAATTTTTACTGCAATAATACATGAACGAATTCGAAGTGACTATTTACATTTTAATGTTTATAACAGGAAGAGATACTGTCTGAAGTTATGCACGTAACACCGGAACATTGCGACGTTCGTGGCGATGAACAGTTCTTTCTCACAAAAAGATAATTTCGATGCTCCAATATATAATCAACGACTACCGCATACTTAAATTATATTATAGGCGAAGACATTATTATAGCTTGTTTAATTATATACAATAAGTGTATGTATATAATTAATATGTTTATAATAATAATATAAATATGTATATAGTAACAAAACAAGGAATTAAATTTTTATACTTATATTAAATTTCAAAAAGTATAGTTTTTTCTGATTTATATGTTAGTTTATTACTTATATAAACAGTAAATATTATGGCTTTATTCCTTGCAGTGCATTGTTAGAATTAATGTTTTTTCCCGCGCCAAATTTTCAATCAATATTATTTATTATAATATATATATTATATATAAACTAGTTTACGCATATTATTTTTAGTTTTATAATTCTATAATATTAAAAATTTACGACTTTCATAGACTTTAAATTGTAAATAAAAAAATAAAACAACAAAATAAATAAAATTAAATCAATACATCATTCAAAATCCAATCTTATTTGTCACTTTAACATTTATTCAATGTTTTTGCAAATTACGCAAAAATGTACTTTACAACAAATGCGAGGCGCATAAATTTACATACCATAAGCCTACTGTATTCTCAAAATGACCACAAAATCATTAATGTACACATGCAATTATATAATTGCATATAATTATAAACAAATTAAAGAATTAAATTAAAGAAAATATTATTTACAGTCCATAATATCAAAATCGTTTGCTTATTACTTGTTATTATGTTCAATGCCTGCGACTCGTCATTAAATATATAACAGCGTTCATGATGATTAATAAAACCAGTCAATATATATATTAAATTCGAACGAGAGATTGGATCATGATGGAGGGTAAAGTTGGTCCTGATTCCACCACTTTAAATATGCTTATGCGTGCACAATATTATTGTTTTACGCGTGCCATGCATCACAATGGCGCAGCGATACCACGAGACAAGCGTGATGTAAATCAATATTTGCGGCATCGGAATGGTAGATCCAAGCGGCGTTCGTAAAGTATGGCCCGTGATCGTTATATAGTGCCATTTGTAGGTTGCCGCGACGCCGATACAAGCTTTATTAATCCGTAGTAATAAATCAGTGCGCGGATCAATTTTGCGTACTCTGATTTCCGTGAGAGGGATATCAGATATAAATTTGTGGCCGATCATGCACGCATTGACTACGTTCGTTATCCGCTGTCGGCTTATGAAGCCAATGCGGTTACATCGTTTATCGCCAAATCGTTCGCACAAATACGTGATTCTGACGAACGCGCGTTGCTGCACAATCGCGCTTTTATCGACGCGACTATTATGACAGCAACGAACTTTGGCCAGTTTCGCTCCCGGGCATCTAAAACACGATGTCTGACGATCGCGAGTTGATTTTGTCAATTGCATGCGACCGTTGGACACGGACCACGAATGTTAGGGGCATTCTAGAATTCATTCAAAAAACCTCGGGCAGATTTAAGCAAAAATGAAAAACATCACGCGGTTTTCGCGTTTATCTATACACTGAGAGAAATTTGGTAGTAGACATTAGCATGAATAATGTTAATTGAGCATTACGAATGAATAATAATAATTTTTAATGTGTTTTGTGTTAATATTTGGGATAAAATATGTTAAAAATGTTGGATGTAAGAAAAAAATGTTAAAAAATCGCACAAAAGATGTTAAAAATGAACACAAAAATTAAAAATTATCATTCGTCAGTCGTAATATTCAATTAACATAATTCATGTTAATTTTTATTACCAAATTTCTGTCAGTGTAAAATTCATTCTATTAAACATATTTACACGAATCGCGCAATTGCCATGATGTTATAACAATGTTAATATCGGTAAAAATTAACAATTATCTTGAATAAGAACAACATAAATCAATAGTATATATAGTATATTTTGTAAGATCGATTGTACATCGTTACGAATAGATCTATACAAATTCCATCATCTAGATAATAAAGTATTACTTTTCTTACATTCATTCCCGATGAATGCGACAAACATTTTAACACGGTTTGTCGCATTTATCCATACCATCGAAGTGCATTATTTATTCGCACGAGTTATCGTTCCGAAATCGCATAAATGACCTTCATTACACCTTCGATGTTGTTAAACATCCAAATCTGCTACCAAAAGCCAATACAAACGTCCGTGAAAAACAAAGACGCAAACAAAACATTTTCAAATTTGTCCCTCCTACTTTAATTTCGTCAACTTTTTCGCACCGTCCTTTATAATCCGTCTAAATATTCTGAAATACCCTTCACTCTCGCTATCACGTCACGATGTGGCATCGACAGAATTAATAAATCGTGAATAGAAATCGCCAAAGTCCAGGCGGCACATGACGCCCCCGGTCTTGTCGAGGAGCGTATTTCAGCACAGACATATTATCGGGAACGAGTGTAGTCGACACCGAAGCGACGTTGATTCGTTTTCATGTTGAGCCGTTACTTTTATTGTAATTCGGGAGCGCGAAGGTGAACGATGAAGTGAAGAGGAGGGGGGGGGGGGGCAGATGAAGGGAAGTAAAATAATCGATCGTGCGTGCAGGTCAACGCAGACCTGAATCAAGGGTTGGCGAATTAATCGAGCATATAATCGATGCCTCGCTGTCGATATACGAGCCACACAGGCGTACGCGCGTATGTGCGTACGTGTCCCACTCGTCGATCACCCTCGGATACCGCCGACCCTTTCGTCGTTTACTATCGTAACTGCGCGTTACTTTTCGTCTCTCGTAACAAGCGCTCGAATTGAGAAAGTTCTTTCCGACTTTATGACCCGGTGTCGGGGGCAAAGGTCGCGGATACATTTCGTCCACTTATATACACGAAACAATCGTCTTATTATTATTTCAATAAAGAATTCAGAAGGAAACGATTTTGATTATCGTTACGACACGGCGAATCTTGTCAACGTTATTTAAATCAATCGTTTAGTTGCAAATCGTAACGCGCAAATGGGGATGACATTCGTATTGCATCAATAACACGCAATTATGACTTTAACTGCGTATCATCGTTGCTATACCTATACATGTATACTTCTACTTTCACACTTTCATTGCTTCCATTCTTTATTGATACGTCATTTCGATCACACCCGCGGATCAAATCCAGTTTACGTTCGCGTGATTACGAACGCGCGTCAAAACGGCCCTTCGAAATTGTTTGTTAAAAAAAACTGTCTGCGCAACAAAAAAAAGTTTCAATCCGCCTAATTGAAATATTAAGCAATGAAGAGTAAACGCGGCGCATCTCGTCATTGTATTGCCAGAGAGTCGAATGAGTTCGCGGTATGAAGGGATGGATTTGTATTTGAAGGGCGATACGTCGAGGCAGGGAGGGGGCAGCAGATCGAGCAATTAGCGAGCCGTCAGTGGCACAGTGGCTGACAGGAGCTATACAATCCTACTGCGTATTACAGCGATACGTGTGCCTTACTCAGCTGGCGGCGGCGTATTTAGTTGGGAACAAGCTCGCGCTACCCTAATTAGAATCTCTACAGACCGGTTACGCGTCGTTATATTACTCGTTATAATTGTACAGACTCAAAAGGGAATCCGCCGTAATGCGTTTTAACATCCGCCATTGATACGAATCGACAATAATTACGCTACCGGTCGAAGGTTCTGGTATAGCTGGTAGGAATGCGAATTTATATATATATATGTATATATATATTTATGTAACCCGATGCACGATTTAATTTGATTGTATCTTGACAATGGAAAAAAATCGACAAACTTAGATTTCATTCGGTCATTTAGGAGGGATGAGAATTCGTCAATTTATATATAATATGTATACGCGGAGAAAACGCGTTCATCAAAAATTACTATATTTACTACTACTCGTAAGATGGAGTTTTCGAAAATAAAGATTTTACGATATTTAATTTCAGTATTGCAGACATCCTACGAAAAATTACTATCTTATATAGTAATCTATACAGTAATAAAGAGTATTATTTTCATTTTTAAAAGCCTCATCCTACGTGTAGTAGTAAATATAGTATTTTTTTATATCTTAATCTTAATCTTAATCTTAAACAGCCTGCGATAACAAGTACAATATACAACATTCCAAAATCGTAATTGCATTACGCGATTCTTACGAGCGTGGAAATATTTGCGATGGCCACGATTCGTTTCATTATTCTTCTAATCCTTTATAATCATCGAATTATTAACTGGCCGTAATTTGAATCGGAAAATTCCTCAACGCCAGCGCGGCCATTAAAATCAGCGGATGAAATACGGCAAAGCGGTATGAATAAAAATATAATTGTTCGCCGATCATTTCATACGTACAATTAACGATAAAATTTTGATTCACAGCGGCGCCACCAAATTCCATTCGGTTAACCTCGAAAACGAAGCAACGAAATTATGGTCTGGCGTGTGTACGTCAGCGCAACGGATTGCACAGAGAACTACTGCGGCCGTCGAACAAGAGCTAATGAATGCAATTATAATTTTAATTTCGAAGGTATTTAATAAAGGGTTGCATCGGAATCGTTGACGCGCACCATACCTGCTAGCGCAACCCTACTCCTCAGCCAAGCGCACAGTAATTAGTAATTACGAGTTGACAGCCGTCAATTCGAATCGTTTGGAATGCTTATCAAATAGATTTGCGCAACACGAAAGTTTCGAGCCCAGGGCTCGTAATGACTTATTTGCGATTACCACTCCGATCGTGTCACTCGATGATTAATTCAATTCAAATTTGTGCGGATTAAGAAAAAATGCGCCCAGATATTGTCCGGAATCAAATGGTTATTGGAATTGCACGTTGACGTTCATATTTGTCCGAGAGTATTTGCGCATTCTAAAAATCATCAAATGTCATTTGAGTCAAATCAAATTAAACTTTTGGAAAAAATATTTTAGAGCCAATTCAAAGTTGATTGTTTAATGAAATTATAAAATTAGATTATTTTAAATCAAATACAGAGGTAGACGTTTACGACTTAAATTTAGATACAAATTGAGTGTACACTGAGAAAAAAAATTAACAATTTACTTATAATATACCAAAAATGGACGATACGTGAAAATACAAGAAAAATTACTATATAATGTAGTAAAATTGGCAATACACATATCAAGTTTATGTAGAAAATTTTAATATATAATTTAGTATTTTTTTGTGTTTTCACGTATCGTACACTTTTGATATATTATATATAGTAAATTGTAAAATTTCTTTTTGTAGTGTAGATATTGAAATCGTGCAATTTATCAAAATATTATTGCAATTACACTCAATTTTTATATTCTCCTTTTTTTTTTATACAAAACAAATTTTCGCATCTTTTCTATCCTTGTAGTTAATTAATACCGATTAGTGTATTGATTGCAAAAGAAAACATATAATTTGAATTCCTGTCAACAACGTTTGACTATCGAATTAATACTTAATTCAGAGCTTGACGAAAGAAAATAAATATTGCTTGTATTGGCGTTGAGCTACTACGAGCGTGAATAATTAAGTTATCGTGCTTTCACTGACATGTACTATTTTTTGTTTCTCTTTTTACATTGCAAACGGCTGCCTGTTTCGGCCAATTTGCGGCCAAGTCAACCGGACATTCGCGATTCAGTTAGGATACTAACAACGTAAAATTTGCTTGATTCGAGTGAAGAGATTGGAAATCGATACGGCGTGATAGTTTTAATGTGACACTCGTCACATTTTTTGCTTACTGGAAACAGTTGGCTAAACGATGCCGGGATTTGATAATCCTTTTTTCTTTATAATTAGCAAGATGGTTTCAAATTCAATTTAAATCGTCTAATATAAGGTTATGACCATTTAAACATATATATATATAGTTTATATTTTGTTAGAGTGATTGAAATTTACTTATTTGATGATTATAAATATTTTAGACAATAATTAGATCATTTTTATATCATAAAAAAATTAATTTCGATATAAACTAGGAAACTTAAAGTATGTTTTCGCGGCGCAATTTGTGCGATATCACCATTATAGCTATAGTTGATCTGCCCTAGTAAAAATGAAAATATATTTGCATGGTATACACTGAGAGAAATAATGTATTAAATATTACAACGTATACGATGAATCCTATGACGGCAGTGTTATGCAGTGATAATTGCATAAAACGTTGTAATATGTATTGAAAACGTTTCAATAAATGCAA